>JAPFBL010000179.1:1052500-1327022 GCA_026182355.1 Hermatobates lingyangjiaoensis | reverse complement strand
ATAAGTGAGCCACGATTCTGCCCCGAGAACACTGACAGATGAAAGCCTTATAAGTGTGAGCTTTGGGAAAACAAACATACTTTTGTTTCTAACGAAACCATTCATAATGACCTGAAAATTCCTTTTATCCGATCACAATAGCCTTAATTTGCATGAATCTAAATCATTTTATTTAGCAATTATAATCCCACCGGATTCCTACCAACCCTATTAAAAGGCTAAAAAAGATGTCGGCCTCGAGATCTGCTCAACAATTCTAACTGACAAGGCTAATTACAAATGATAAGAATAATTTATTTGGTGTACCATCAACGAGTAGTTTCACCATTCTTTTATTTTAATTTGATATAGCAGGGATCATTTAAATGATTTGTATCAAAACGTTTTTCGTGATTTAATCAAAAGGAGATTTTCATGAGTGTGACATATTGAATTTTTCAAAAATACCTGATTGTCCTACAATACTCTACCTCAGAGTTTTTCAAACTTTTTTCGACGCGGAACCCTTTTTGGTTCCAGTAACTTTCCCAGAAACCCCAGATTCTAATGATTTCATACAATCATAATATAAATATTTTCATATGCTTTTTTAAATAGTATGTATCCTTAAAAACAGTTAAAAAAGTAATATTACTGCAATGTGTATTTTTCGAAGAAAAATTCAAAACTAAAGATTTTAATTTTTATATTTTTCACAAGTGCATAACAAATAAAACAGAATTACTAGCAATTTTAACACAGAGATTTTCGTGTAATCATTTTTGGCTTTATAGTTGAGAGTTTGATTCTCAAGCTAGCCCCAACATTAAGTCTACTTCGGTATTTGGTTTCTATGGCAGTTAAAGGGAAAATCCAGTTTCACATAAGTAGGTAGTGGGAAATGGCAGCAATGTGTGAAGTGCTACTTTTGCAATAGCAGGAAATTCGGGAATCAGATAGTTCCAAAAAACTGATTAGTGATTCATCCTAAATATGAATAAAATTTTGACCACTTCTACTTACAGGTATATGTAGATATAAACATTATTCGGTTTCATAATTCACAAGAAATCTACAATAAATCAATACCCACAAAAAAAAATTTAGAAAAATGTTTTTACTAAATGTTTTTCACGGAACTCCAGACAGTCCGTCAAGAAACCCCTGGGTTCCGCGGAACCCACTTTGGGAACATCTGCTCTACCTTAAAGTTAACGCATAATGAAAGCTTTTATGAAATTATTATAGGGGTGGTTTCTTTGCCAAGTCACTAAATAAACAAATAAACAACTTAACTTGATCAAATCCTTTATTTATGGGGGGGGGGGGGGGGAAATATATAACTACTATTTTCAAAATGTTAGTAATTTACTAATTTTTTTTAAAATTATTAATTATTTTTCTGTAGTTATAAAAAAAGCCCCATCGTCTATTTAAAATCAGCAAAAGAGTTTCTGTCATTCAATGAATAGAAATAAATTAACAGCCATCAACTAAATTATGATGAATTTTAAACGTCCCTTTATAATCAGGAGTTGTTAATCCTTTCGAAGTAATCGTCAAGAAACTTTTCAATTCTATCGTCTTAACTCCTCATTCATCAACCAGTTTTGGTACTTGTCCATCGTGAAGAGAAAACTCATTATTCTTATTGAATGTCACAATAGAATCAAAGGCAACCTGGTTCGAAAATAAACTTTAATAGTTAATATATAAGACTAATTGTAAAATAAGGATAACAAATATATATTTTTAAATATTACTATAAAAGTAGTTTTTGGTAAGCAATGATTTTCATATCAAAGTATGAAATTAAGGATAGAGTTACTGAAAAAACAATGATATTTATTGTAATAAGATATAATAATTTAAATTATATTTTCTTCGGTATTATTCTTATTAATTTTGTAGGAGTGTGGGTTCTCCTTCAGTTTCTTCAGTCACAGTAGATAATTTTTCTTCAGCAGTTATAATTATTATGTAAATGTGTCCTGTATACTTATTTATTCTTCAAAACCTGCTGATAGACATATACCTGAACGAGAGGCCAAGGTAGTCATCCCCAGTGGTTTGCGTGCTCGTCTCTGGACTGATAAACCACAGGTTCGATTCTCACTCCGACCTCGATTTCTTCGCACTGAAGGTGAAACCATTTCGAGGGATGTTAAGCCTTCAGCCCCGAGTCTAACGATGTTAGTACTCCCATTGTAGGATAAACACGCTAATGTGTTTAATGGCCCCCCCCCCCCTTTATTAAAATTGGTGCCAAATAATAAATGAGTCATACTTTCTGCCTCTAAAACAACACTAAAAGGTGAAAACTTTAAAAAAAAAAAAACTTTGACTGAACACAAAGTAAAAAGAGCAAAATAAAAGGGTGCGAATAGTATAAATATTTCCACTTAAAAACAATTTTATTAAACATATATTGTCTAAAATGAATAGTAATATACAAACCATTATTATAGAAAACCTAACTGTACAATAAATTATTAAACTTAGGTAACATTGATGTATTGTAACGCCTCGTACTTTATTGACTTGGTCAAATATTTTTAAATTTTAGATTACATTGTTCCTTAAACTATTCATTTAATTACAATAATACTGTTTATTTAAACAGTTTACAAAATTCATTTAAGAAAAAAAAACGTTATTGATAATAATATATTTATTTATCCCAACAGAATGGTTCTGATAACCTGTTCTGAAGTGAAACAGTGCGCTGGGGAGACTTAATGAGAAGGTGTTTTATTTCGTATATTATAGTGTCATAATGACATGTGATACCGCTATCTCAGAGATCACAGCGAGAATGAAATATCAGAGTCAGCTGGTCTGCGTTATCAAAGAACTAAATAGACGTCCGACATATAGTCATGATTTCTTTATCATATCGTTTTTCTTGATGTTTATAAATAGGCAACGATTTACTGATTCTAATAGTAAACATATTCCTTATCAGTAGTTTTAATAATCTTTCCTATTAAAAGTGTAACAACATTCATACAAAACATAAATGAACTTCATACAGTTAAAATAAATCGTACATTTTCATGAAAATATCATCGGTTAGGCAATTTAAAATAGTTGTATTCAATAACTGTTTTCTATAAGTATTAAAATTGTCATATTTACCAAACAGCATTAAAATTTATCAACGGTCAGAAATAACCATTGTATTTTCATTGATATAACAAAAAATATCATTCTTATCATAGTAGAAGACTGACATAGTAAGGTCACCTCGGATCTGATCAATTAAAACAGATTTGTTTTCTTTGCAGCATTATCATTTGTCTAAGATATAATTTATTAAGTTTTTTAGAATGACACAACGAATGGAAACAATGCAGCAACAAAGACAAACAAATACTGTTTTTTCATTGAAAGAATCAGAGAAATTACAAAGATATATATAAAATTCTTAACAAGTCGCGTGTTATTTAAATATTTTACGAACAATTATAATAGTAATTTTTTTCTGTACGATGACTTCTTCATTCTTTAATTCAGTAATAATAATAAGTGGGAATAAGAATTTATCATCTTACAATTATCAAATTCAGAAGATTGACTGTAATATTTATCAAACATTTTTCTCGAAATATATATATACAACTATAAGTTATTTTTAGTTTACTTGTTAGTACAGAAAAATATTGCCACATCGAATATTCTGAGATGCAATTTTTTTTTTTACTTTATAGTATATACGCATTATTATTTTGATTTAGAAAGTATATTTAAGGTTAGTTACAAAAATTAGTAAACTAGCAAGAAACCAACTATGATTTCAAGTGCAGTTTAAAAAAGATATTACAAAAAAAACCTGGCAAACTAATGTTGCACTGATTGGGAAAAAAATTATGAATGATTGTGGGAATATATTTAAAGCTTTTCAAAAAAAAAAAAAAAACAAATTTGGGGATTAGTTGTAATATTGAACCTTACAGAAGCTCGTGTGAGGCAACATCTTTTGAATCTTGGCTTTGATGAGAGACTCGATGTGAGCCGTGAAGGAAGATCTAAAGTGGACGACAATAAGACTGACGATGTAGTCGACCATGGGGTCGAGGACGGACAGTCCCGTCACTCTGGTAGCCACTTCAGACAGCTGAGTAATCTTGATCGTGGACAACTTCACTTCGCACTCAGGTAAAAACCGGACACTTATTGAAAGTTCAATTGAATTAGAGTTAATTTGAACATCTGCTTTTCCATATTCATTTATTCCAAATAATAAAATATGGATTTTATCATAAGATATTTCCATTTCTGAGAAACTAACAGTAAATGAAAAAACAATTGTATCATTGATGTTTCTTACTGAAGTTGGACTTTTTCTGATGATAGTCGATGGATTTCTAAAAGTCCCATGAGAAGTATGAAGTTTACCTTTAAGAGGAATACCTAACCAGCTCCTGCTAAAGCTTAAATCAATGTCGTCAATTTCTATAGTGGTATCATTTAAGTCTTTGAGACGATGTCTGATCTCTGCTAAGGCGAAATCCACAATAAGATCTGGAAAAGTAGCAAGTCTTATATCTTTTGTTGCAAGAACCTCGTTTGTTTCGACATTGTAGTTGTCTGTTCTGACGACAAAGCCGGAGGCAGTACTAGCGAGAACCAGCAGTATGAACATGTTGGCGCGGACTGGCCGGTCGCAACAACAGTTCCCCCCCTCCCTCATCAGCCCCCTCCCAGGGCCCATAAGTTCCTTCAAGTGTCCATAGGGCATTACCCTACAGGATTCCTCTCGGCTACTGCATAGCCAAATCACCCAAATTGTTAACTCCCTAGGCAGCATAAACTCAACATTTTTGAGTATTCACTGTAATACTATTTAACACCAGACTAACCAACTGTTTCGAAATCCAAACATCATCCCTTAAGGATATTTTTTTAGGGCTGGAAATTAATCACGTTAATCATCGCGATTAACGCGTTAATTTCTTTATACGATTAATATTTTTAATCGACGATTAAAAAATAACCGTAACTCAACTGATTTTAATCAGGGTTGACAAACCATTCAATCAAGCACATATATATAATATATATATATATACCATAGACAAAGGTAGTTTGGTCACCTCCATATACACAAAGCCAACCAATCCCCAACAATATCTCCATTTCAGCAGTTGTCACCCGCCACACATTATGAAGTCTATTCCACGTTCCCTTTCACATCGTATCCATAGAATTTGTAGCAATATTCAGGACAAACGACACCAGATTAGTCAACTGAAAAATAAATTTCTTGAACGTGGCTACCCCCAACATCTTCTTGACAAGCGTATCATCCCGGCTGGAATCATTCATACACCTCGAAATAATTGCATTTCCGATAATAATAGCCCCTTCCTCACGACCACATACTTTCCCACAATTAATAAGTTACGCTTAGTCATCAAGGAACTCTTCCCTCTCCTGTCATCCTCTCCGACCACTTCCAATATTTTCACCAAATCACCCCGGATTTCCTTTAGACGACCCCCCACTCTGGGCAATATCTTCTCCCATAGAAGTTTTAAACGCTCCAGGCCTGCACCTGACACTTTTGGCACAAAGCAATGTGGCAGAAGGAAATGCCTCACCTGTCCCATCATCAATCCTGACAGCCATTTCATTTCGACAGTGAACAACCATTCATACCCTCTCTCCTTTGCTAGTTCTTGCACTTCCAGCAATTGTGTTTATCGTCTGGACTGCACACAATGTGACTCATTCTACGTGGGCCTGACTTCCACGTCACTTAGCCTCCGTATGAATGGTCACAGGTCATCCGTTGGTCAACGCAAGCAGCTGCCTGTTGCCACCCACGCCAATCTCCATAACCTTCCCTTCAACGATTGCTTCAGGGTTAAAATATTAAGAAAACTCTCAAATGATGACACCCAGACCACTCTAAGGGCTTCTGAGGAAGCCTTCATTTGGTTATTGGGTGCAAGAAATTCCCCTGGTCTAAATTTAATCAGATGATTTTTTATTTTATTTTTATCTTTATTTATTTATTAAATTTTTTTTTTTTTTTTTCTCGTTTAATTTTAGTTAGTTTTATGTTTTTTTCCTTTGCTTTCTCTTTTTTACTTTTCTCCTACCTTTTACTTAAATATCACTTTTATAATTTTTTTAACTCACAGCCTACACTGGTTCACGTTGGTAAGATGGCTGCACTGCGTGTCATTGTATCGCGCCAGTTTACATCGGCCAGTGGACGCATTTACGTCTCCGTTCCTTCATTCTTTCTCCTTTTATTTTATTTTCTTTCTTTCTACTCTCCTGAAGACGGCAAGACGCCGAAATAATCGAGATTCGTGAGTGTTCGTCCTTTTTCTTGTGTTCTCTAGCTGTAACTTTAATTATATATATATATATATATATATATATATATTATATATATATATATTATATATATAAACAACTTCAATCGGCTGCAAATCGCAGAAGCAATAATAATTAAACAGAATAAAACCTACAATAAATATTCAAACGGGTAGTAGTGAGAGAGTGCTTAAACTATATGCGCCTGATTGGATGAAAAAACCGTTAACTGTCAGTACCCCCACCCCACCATCCACCCCACCTCAGTCAGTTGCTATTGCGAATCAGGCCCAAGAGCAGCTACTTCAAACTTCTACTATATAATGTGTTTTAATACCAACTCCAAAGACTAATAATTTTCCTCTTTGTTTAATTAATCACCCTGAAGATGACTGGAAGCCAGTCGAAACATGTCGGTTATAACTTAATTAACATTCTCCAACGTTTGGATGAAGGAAAGAAGAAGGTATTCAGAAACCTTGAAAAGCTAGTGAAGAAAATGACATCAGCGAAATACGGTCAGCTGTTCAACGAAATATATATATATATATATATATAGTATAGTATAGTCTAGTATATATAGTATAGTATAGTCGAGTAGCAGTTTGCTTCTCAACGCGAGTACTTCGCACTTCTTCCCGATGACGACGGATGTCGAAATATCGAAGTGAGTTCTGTAGTGTCTTTCTGTGTTCTTTTCTATGTGTTTAAAGTGTATATTATATATATATATATATATATATATATATATATATATATATATATTTGTAAAATTTGGAAGCAGTCCTTCTTTTAAGCATATTTCGTTGAACAGCTGACCGTATTTCGCTGATGTCATTTTCTTCACTAGTTTTTCAGGGTTTCTGAATACCTTCTTCTTTCCTTCATCCAAACGTTGGAGAATGTTAATTAAGTTATAACCGACATGTTTCGACTGGCTTCCAGTCATCTTCAGGGTGATTAATTAAACAAAGAAGAAAATTATTAGTCTTTGGAGTTGGTATTAAGACACATTATACAGTGTCAGTAATTACACCTCAGTCAGTAGCCCTTGAAAACCAGGCCCAAGAGCAGCTACTTCAAACTTCTACTGTATAATGTGTCTTAATACCAACTCCAAAGACTAATAATTTTCTTCTTTGTTTAATTAATCACCCTGAAGATGACTGGAAGCCAGTCGAAACATGTCGGTTATAACTTAATTAACATTCTCCAACGTTTGGATGAAGGAAAGAAGAAGGTATTCAGAAACCTTGAAAAACTAGTGAAGAAAATGACATCAGCGAAATACGGTCAGCTGTTCAACGAAATATATATATATAAAGAGAGAGAGAGAGAGAGAGAGAGAGAGAGAGAGAGAGAGAGAGAGAGAGAGAGAGAGAGAGAGAGAGAGAGAGAGAGAGTAGCAGTTTGCTTCTCAACGCGAGTACTTCGCAGTTCTTCCTGATGATGACAGATGTCGAAATATCGAAGTGAGTTCTATAGTGAATTTCTGTGTTCTTTACTATGTGTTAAAGTTTATATATATATATATAATAAATTAATATAACCTAACAGTAGCCTACGGGCAAAGTTTGGACCCATAATATATTACCTAGTACTCATTCTGACAAAAAGGACCCTAAGAGTAGTCTAAACTGGACTCTCGAACAGTTTGACGATGATACTCCAAATTCAATGTTTTCTATTAAATACATGCATATTATGATTACCACTGGGGTTAGTATTATTTATATAATTAATATGGTAAACCGTCATATCTCGTACGATGATCTTGGAATCGTTGGAGTGCTTTCGGACGTTGTCAATCTTCAATCGCAATCGTCAATTAGGTTAGTTAGTTGGTTACAATCAAAGATGGACAACGTCCGAAAGCTCTCCAACGACTCCAATATCATCATACGAGGTAAGAGGGTTTAGCATATTAATAAGTCTTCTATTAACCCTTTGAGTCCCGCTGATACACGCCATTCATATTGTAAAAAACCCGAAAAAAGTTTTGCAAATGTTGAAGGACTTTCAACAGCTATTATCTCCAAGACTACTGGACAGATTTCAAATTGGTTTTCACTGCTAGAATGTCATTATTTTTTCTTTATAAAATGGCACAAGTCTATTTCGAATAAGTAATAAAATATATTGTATTTATTCATACATATTTTTTCTGGGTATGGATTTATTCTCTATTTTGTGTGAATCATGAAGCAGAATAATGTTTATATTTACATATACCCATAAATAGAAGTGGTCAAAATTTTATTCATATTTAGGATGAATCACTAGTCAGTTTCTGGAACTATCTGATTCCCGAATTTCGTGCTATTGCAAATGTAAGACTTCATAAATTGCTGCCATTTCCCACTAGCTACTTATGTGAAACTGTATTTTCCCTTTAAACTGCCATAGAAACCAAATACCGAACTAGACTTAATGCTGGGGCTAACTTGAGAATCAAACTCTCAACTATAAAGCCAAAAATGATTACAAAACAAACTCTGTGTTAAAATGGCTAGTAATTCTGTTTTATGTGTTATGCACTTGTGAAAAAAATGAAATCTTTTAGTTTTGAATTTTTATTCGAAAAATACACATTACAGTAATATTAATTTTTTAATTGTTTTTAAATATACATACTATTTAAAAAAGCATATGAAAATATTTATATTATGATTTTATGAAATCATTAGACTCTGGGGTTCCCGGGAAAGTTACTGGAACCAAAAAGGGTTCCGCGTCAAAAATGTTTGAAGAACTCTGTTCTACAGGATTGTGGAGATGTTGGTCACGAAGACAACACCTATCAGTTTCTCGCCGACGTTTCTGTGGTAATATTTATCAATATTACCAAGGCTATAAGGAATAAACCATAAATGTCAAAATAATACAGAATAAACTATATTTAACAGTATTTAAAACAGTTATAAATATAATTTCCAAGTTTATTTTAAGTAACCAACCCAAATAAAAGGTATTAATAATTATTTTAAATACTGTTTAATTTCTGTATTATGTACTGAAATAATTCAGGTATTTTGTTGTTTATATATTTACATTTTTGTTTATGTATTATAGCCTTGAAAATGTGAATAAAATTGTCGAAACGTCGGTGATTAACTGTTGATGTTGGCTTCGTGGCCAACATCTCCACAAATCTCTAGAATAATTTATTGGTATATATATTTACAACTTTACGTGAACTATGTTTATAATCGAATTTTACTAATCAAATAATATATATATATATAAAGATTTCACATAAACACGTGAAATAACAATCAATGATCAAACCACAATAAGAAAATGGGAAAACAAGACTAAGATCTTTCAACCGTAACAAGCGGTCTTCGTCAGAGTCAAAAACCCAACACTTGTGGTTTGAACATTCATATATATATATCAGTGGCGATTTCTCAGGGAATGCAACACATGCATTGCATGCATAGAATTCATCTTTAAAGAAACCATAATGTTCGAGACTCGAAATATTTAAAGGAACCCCTTTTTTTTTATTCCACTACACGCTAAGGAACCATTTTCCATGATTGCGCTAAGCTTCCCAATGCAGGGGTTTACTCTTATCATTTCTGGTTAATGAAAATGGTCTTAATTGCCAAGAGAAACAAGAACGAAGTTTGCATACACTGCAACTCAGACTTGCTATGCTCCTCAAATACATACTGGAAAGTGATTTGCACACAGGTCTTACGGAAATTTATAAACTCATGAATTTGGTTATGACTATTCCCATAACAACAGCAAGTGTTGAGAGATCGTTTTCTGCCCTCAAAAGAATTAAAAGTTATTTACGAAGCTCTCAAAGTGAAGAGCGATTGTCTAATTTATCCCTAATTTCAATTGAAAGACATTTATTTAAAGATCTCATGGCAGATAGAGAGAAGTTTTATGGTTTTGTTATCGAAGAATTTTGCAAGAAGTTTTTATTCAAATGATGTAATGTGTATCTCTTTCTTTAATAAAAACATTTTTTGCCTATTTTTATTGTATTGGTTAATAAAAGTTAATGTTAAAAGTATTTCCAAATAAAACCTGATTCAAATCCCCATAAAATGTTTTTAATACATCATTATCCTTTTGTGCAACATGAAAAGACTGAACATGAGAATTAGAAGGGTATTTCTCTGTATTTCTTTTATTCTTTGAAAATTGCATGCCTAAAGAAAAAGGTCAGGAGTCGCCACTGATTTATATATATAAAGATTACACATAAACACGTGAAACAACAATCAATGATCAAACCACAATAAGAAATGAAAAAAAAAGACTAAGTTGAAAGATCTTAAATATGAAAGGGGTCTGCTTAACCGCCAAAACCGTAAAGGGTTCTGCCTTGGCACTTCAAGGCGTAAACGACGTCCATAGCAGTGACAGTTTTCCTTTTGGCGTGTTCAGTGTATGTCACATCATCCCTGATAATATTTCCAAAAACTCTTTCAAAACTCCACGAGTTTCTTCATAGATCAGATTAGATATACGTTTCACACCACCACGCCTTGTCAGTGGACGAATAGATGGTTTTGTTATGCCTTGGATATTTATCCCTTCAAACGTTCCTGTGTCTTTTGGCTCCACCTTTACTAAGACCTTTGCCTCCCTTTCCTATGCCAGTCATGTTATATAGACTTAACTTGTTGACACAAACTAATGACTCTGACGAAGACCGCTTGTTACGGTTGAAAGATCTTAGTCTGGTTTTACCATTTCATATTGTGGTTTGATCATTGATTGTTATTTCACGTGTTTATGTGAAATCTTTATATATATATATATATATATATGTTTCACGGTAAATCACAAACACAGAACTAAGGAACAAACACACTTACTGTCTCTAATTTTCGGTTGAACCGTCATCAGGAGAGTTGAGATAGGGACACCAAGCGCACTTGTGAAGCGACGGTTGATGTGCCTATCTCAACTCTCCTGATGACGGTTCAACCGAAAATTAGAGACAGTAAGTGTGTTTGTTGCTTAGTTCTGTGTTTGTGATTCACCGTGAAACGTTTGTTGTCCTTTTGGATCGTTTTCCTGTTTAATATATATATATATATATATATATATATAACAGATTCAATAATACGACTCGTATATCGACCGTTTGATAGAATAGCTGTGTTCTCTAATCGGGGTTCGGTAAATTTTCCAGGATAAAAAATTAAACTCTCGTTGCCTACGTTCTGGTTTTATTTAAAACCTTTTTCATAGGCAGAAGTAAGAATTTTTTTTCTAAGAAAATGAAATTTACATTATTTAAAGGAACAACAATGTTAACTGGACAAAACCTTCGACTAGACAGTCCGGTAGAGTAGGTTTTGTCCGGTTAACATTGTTGTTCCTTTAAATAATGTAAATTTCATTTTCTTAGTTAAAAAATTCTTACTTCTGCCTATGAAAAAGGTTTTAAATAAAACCGAAACGTTGGCAACGAGAGTTTAATTTTTTATCCTGGAAAATTGACCGAACCCCGCTTAAAGAACACACCTACATTTATATATTTCATATATATATATATATATATGATCAAACCACAAAAGAAATGGAAAAACAAGAGGTAGATCTTGCAACCGTAACAAGTGGTCTTCGTCAGAGTCAAAAACCCAACTGAAACACTAGATGCACGACACATCTGGTGAGGGGTTGAGAAGAGTGGGAGGGAAGAGTGGTATTTTAAAAGGGTGAATGCGCAGGAAATGACTAATGTCCAGAGGTTGTGTCATGCATCTAGTGTTTCAGTTGGGTTTATGACCAAAGTGAAAAGTCTCAGGGGGTTCGGGGGAGGTCAACAGCAGAAGACACAATGATTTTCAGGCATGTAATTTATTTGTAAGTTTATGAACTATGTTGTTTTTACTAAATTCATGGTTCATTTAGTAAAAAAAACATACGCTATGACTTGAATTTGAATTTTATTGTTCACTAAAGGATTTGGTGAATGCGAATATGAAACTGGTGGGGTTCGGTACAACACCACAAGGTTAAGAACCTCTGGTTTCGAGTAAATTAGTAAAAGAATATTAATCAATTTTTTTCTTAAAATATATTTTCCTAGTATTAATATTCATCTTTTAATTATATTTGTTATTAATAAAGCATGTTCAATGAAATAACTTTGTACGCCTCTGTAACATGAGCTCATGCGAGTCGTTCATGAGTACAAATGTCTCTTGTCAAGTCGTTTTCATGTTCAGACTAATCATAATTTCTAAACGAAATAGTTTATTGGTACAAATATAGATAACTAGCAAACGTACCCGTCTTTGACGGAATCAAAAATTCAATTATACTTGGTATTCCAAAATACCAGTAGAAATTATAGAATAGTAGAAAATACCATTATTAATACAGTATTAAGGTATACACCACATTAGCTGTCAATCCTTCAGGTTCATGGATGATCTAAGAGTTGGAACCCCTGACTCTTCAGCAAGCAAACTACAGTTGACTGCTCACTTAATTTCCTGCGTTAGATAGTTTCCCCTTGCAACTTAGTTAACGTCATTGCAAAACAGACTCTGACGGGACTTTTCAATTGTTTGAACGGAAACAGATAGTGGTTCGGAATCAATGGTATGCCATTGATTCAGTCTGGACACACAGACTGCCCAATACCACACCCAGTCATGATGTCCACTTCTATGGCACATCTGTGCAGAGCACGACTCAAAGTCGTGTCCCGTGGCACAGTTTTGCGGCACTCACGTTTCGTAACATGAAATTTGTAGCAGCATGATTGGTGCTCCTGCTTTAAGTTTTAAAGCAGGCAGTCCAGGAGCAGTCACGGTGTCAAGAAATTCAGTTGGATAATGAACTGATTCCTTTTATCACTAATCACTCTCTTTTCTGACTTGTAAGTTCTTTCCTCAGATTGATATAGCGTAAGAACTTGTTTGTTGATTCTTCCTGCCTGTTCATATTAAAGGTTGGGAATTACTAATTCCCAAAGTTATTTATCCTGAATAGTAATACATCTTCAACTCTGGGAAACACCTTTTCAATAATCTCAAATACGCAATATATTCATATATTGAAACAAAATTAAAGTCAACTAACAATACCTACTTACCAGTAGAGTAGTAGCAATATATATATATATTAACAAAATAAATATGTTAATATATTTTGAAAATATATTAACATATATTTTTAAAATAAACATGTCTGTGAAGTTAGCAAAATACACCTTAAAGGTCCATAACTTCGCTTCTGCACCGAATCATCAATCTATTTTTTGAGGTAGACATACATAAATCTACTGTAAAAAGTTTCAGCTTGATATGTCTTACGGTGGCTGAGTTTACTTGTGACAAAATTTTACGGGTAAACTGACAAAACGACAGAAATTGTTCTAAGTGTGGATTCGGTTTCTCTAATGTAAGAAACGTAAAGAAAAATTGAAATGGGTCAGTTCTAAGCAATGTACAGATAAAACCTTTCTTTTATTTATATAGATATATTGGTTTCATTCTATAGTATTTTAATCTGTAGTAAACTTTTCTATATTATTAATCTATTATAACATCTAATCTTATTCTACTTATATTTTTAAAAGGTGTATATTTTGTCATTGTTATATTATTACCTAGGTTAGGTTCTCAGGTTGGCTCCTTGAGATACACAAATGAAGAAGAGAGGTAATTCTTCCGCGTCATGGTCTCTTTGAGCCATCTCGAGAGAACAATACCAGTGGGTGCTAGATAGCCAAGATTATCAAAGAAGTACTCTCCTGATGTTACTTTCTTTCTTCATTTATTATGTCAATAAAAAATAACAATATTTAATAATTACTTTTGCGATTATTAGGTAATACTTATCCATTATTATAACTTAATAACATAATAATTATTAGATTGTTAGTTTTTTTATTATTATTACTATACGAAATTATAAATATTAAACCTTTTTTGGAGGTCGCCCAGTCGGTTACGTGCTGGTCTGGTAGATCTGTGGTTCGATACCAACTGACCGGAGAGTAAATAAATCAAATTCAGCTTTAAATTAGATATATATATAAGACTGACAATACTTTACTAAAGAGTTTGATATTACGTTCTCTAGTAGACTGGGTATTGAACTCCGGATCTACCAGTCCAGAAACGAGCACATTACCACGGGGCCACCCCTGAACCCTACAAAGATGAGTAAGCATATTATTATAATACGAATCCGTTTTACCTCGTAAAAAAATATTTTCGGCGACCGACCATTTTCTTATACCAGTTCATATAACTTCGCATATAAGAAGTGCATCTTCATACGACTCCCTGTTGTTCCAGACACCTTTTATCTTCCATCTTCTTCATCCATTGCACCCCTGTAAAGACTGGGATGCGTAGTAAAAAAATGGTTAAGACCTCATAATATATACTCCAATATAGCAGTATACTGACAAAAGCAAATTAAAAGGGAATACACACAACACATTTGGGAATATACCCAAATTTCAAAACTCTAGAGTTAGCAGTTTAGGAGATAAAAATGTTTTCTACAAACAGGTTTTTAGTAAAAAAGTGACTTTTCCGTCATGCATAATTCTTGGCAAACAATAGGGATCGTCTAAACTATGGGGCCTATTTTTGTGTAAATTATCAAGTTGATCCATCAAAGATTCTGGACCGTAACGTGGTAACAAGCAATGCTAACACACTCACCCACCCACCCACACACACACAGACATCATCGAAAAAATTTCATAAAACCACTTTTGGGACCTCAAAACATATAATTCCATCAAAATCTGGAGATCGAATTTTTTCACGATCATTATACTTTACTTATAGTGAAGTAAAAACTAAAAAAAATTGTTACTATAGAGCTCTCCCTAATGTTGTAATTTCCTTTCAAAAGTCTCGGTGAGATTTTGTTAATAAGCAAGAAAGGAAATGAATTTTTAATATAAAGATAGAATTCGAGATAATCTCCGAGGGCCGTATGTGGCCCGTGGGCCGTTGGTTGCCCATGCCTACTGACGATGAGATCAGTCATGGTGGTTGATGAAGATAAGCGGCCTAACCATGTGAACAGGACCTGCTGGACGTTACTCTGCAGCAATACTACCCAATGATCCGTTCTGAGAGAAATCCTTCATATTCGTCATTCAAAAGACTTCGTTTAAGAAATAGACTTCCTGCAAAACACTGATTGAAATAATATGAAAGTGAATACATGAATGAATATATAATACATGTTTAATTAAACATGTATCACTGCTACATTACATAATCAATCTTTATAATTCGCTTTTAAAGGTTCATTATACTCGTAGTTACTAAACACAACATGAATCGGTATGGCTCATACATTCTCTTTGTGACCCCTAATGATAAAAGAAAGATTTGCATATATATACCATATTAGGTATGTCTGACGTCAAACGGTATGGCCTGTAGTGTGTATCCACAAACTTTTTGATACACTTACCCACAGACATCATCGGAAAAAAAACTTCAAAAAAGGAGTTTGGTGACTTTTTTTTTACAGTATATAAATACGTTAAAATTTCGAAAAATATGGTAGCAACATATCCGTTTTAAGGTAACGGTTACAGCAATGTTGAGTTCCCTTTAGGAGACTGAAGTCAAACAACAATAGATCTCGTTAGCTCCAGGGATGCGAGAATCCTAAGCTCGAAAAACCCATTTACACAATACATGCCCACGTTATATGTTACGTACACCTTGAATACAGAAAATTGTATTTCAATAAAAATGATACTTTTCTAGTACACTTGTTACCAGCGCTACGTACATCATGGTCACAGAGAATTGTTGTACAGTAGAGGCTCCTAGTACAAGTTTAATTCTTTCTCAGACCGAGCTCGTATTGGGAAATAATTTTTCTCATTGAAATTAACTTGAAAATAAATAATCTGCTCTGTTACCAAAAAATGTGTTTATAAGTTTATTTCTTGAACAGAAAAAATACAATTAGAAAAAATAAACAATACTGTTCATGTAATATGAATAATAAAGATGCATGCAAGAAATAATCAAGTTTTATTAATCTAATCACCTAAAAACGGAAAATCCTAGGCGTGAAGCAGACGGTCCCTCATACTATCAATTTCTACTCGTATTAGATAAAATTCTTACGAATCGGTGCTCGTACTTCGAGGTTCTGCTGTACTTCGATCAACTCTGACACTTTCCTAAAACCAGAGTCAGGTTTGTGTGCTCATCTTTGGACTGGTAGATCCAGGCTTTGCTTCTCATTATCACATCGAAGGAGGAAGAGGGGCGAGCAAATTTGAGAACGTCGTCCCTCAGAGAAGACGTGCTTGTATTATTAGACGTTCCTCAGCCTTTTAGCTATGCAGCAAAAAGACGTTACGTCGTCAGTCCCGAGTCTGCTCGATGTCAGGTACTTGTTAAAGAACTCTCCTCGTAGTACAAAGGCGAGCGTGCAAGCCTCTCAGCTACCTTGTCTCCTGTATTAGCAAAGTGTCAGATTTGATTGAAATACAACAATTTTCTCTATTCACTTGAGTTGGCACAATTGCTCGCAATGTAGAATTACACGTTAATAATAAAATAGGTGCCAAATTATAAATTTACAACACTTTTCGCTCCCTAGAACAGCACTAAAAGGTGAATGTCTATAACTGTAGGCATTTGAAAATAAAAAAAAAACCTCTTCTTTACTTGATAAATGCCTACGCTATACTCACATCAAGTATAAAGGAAATTACTATATTTGCATCAACTCTGAGCAAAAATGAATCAATAGTTGGGAATCTATTGATCGCTACATTACTCCATTTGCCAGCAATGAAGACAAAAAACTGCCCACCCATCCAAATCTCCTTGTTCGTGAATCCAACATATAACTCTTTCCAATCCCACGATTCTCAATACCTTCCTACCTGATGACTTCTAAGTTACGAGTATACAGTACCTCAGACAATGCAAAGCCGTAAGACCATACGACGACGAATACAACTCCTTCCCCTGACAGACTGACTATTGGCAATGCGTACTGGTTCAAACAAAAACAGCAGGATAAGAATTTAGCAGTACTGGGCCTCTGGTACGGAACTGCTAATTACGACGTCCACTATTGTGCATAGAAATATTCGTTGGTTGTTGACGCATTTAAAGGTTCGACTCTCTTGTTTACCCTTTTAACGGGTAATGCTTCTTTGTTTGGGTTTTGAAAAAAAACATTGCCACACTCTCTGGAAAACATAGATTATATGATTAAAATATACCTCGATAATTTTTCTATTATCGTCTTTTTATTCATTATGGTTTTAGTTAACATGCAATATTACAAACTTTATCAAAATTTAATCTTTATTTGAGCATTTCAATAATTATTTCACAGTACTTTTTATTTAACAACTAATTTAGTACACCATTTTAACACTAGCCAGCGCTAGTTGAATCTGTGTTAGAACAAATCTAACGTAACTTTACTCTATATTAACATAAAATTCTTTTTTCTTTTTTTTTTACTTTCTCTGAATAAAAAACAACAAACAATCGATAAAATTCCATCAAAAAAGTTTTCATTTGCAACTTAAATACATCCATACGGCTAAACATACATGTATAACAACACCAATTCTGTCTCCACATAAAACATTTAAAATTTCAACATTTTTTTTTACAATAGTTAAAACTAATATACAATTATATATAATATATAATTTTATATAAGATATATGGTAAACCCGTTTCATTGTTCTTATGATATCGGTTACTTCACAGTTTACACTATTTAGTACGAGGGAGCACAATTTTTGACATTTAACTTTTGGGGGGGAAATGGTCGACTACTCGTACACCCTCTCAAATGCGAGTCATTCCTCATGGACTAATTTATCCTAACTAACATTTAATACAATTATTTCAAAAAATGCATTTATTATTCACTTCCAATGACTCATCTATTTCTTCGCCATTGACTTTAATCCAAATATAAATCTATTCAGCCAATTAACCTACAGTTAAGCAAATACTGGACACAGATATTACACTCTCAGAAATACTTAAAAAAAAAATTAAAGTTTCCAACAAAAGATAATTGAATATATTTTTTTTATAAAACATATTTCATATAAACTTTTCAACATTTAACTAAAATTCTTAATTTTTTTTCCTAATATGAAAATTACATATGCCATAATATACAAAAAAGAAGTCATTTTAGAAGTATTTAATAACAGATAAACTGCGAGTGTTATTTTTCAACAATATATTTTATTTTTGAAAAAAATCAAAGAGACAAACTTTTTAAGCTATCAATCAAATATAAGTTTTCAAATAATTGTAAATATAAATATGTTTATTGAACGGAGTTGATTCTTCACTCATTGCTTTTTTTTTTTTACTCGAATATTATTACTAGGCCAAAGCAAAATCCATTTATTTGATAGCCTTTATAGAAGTAGATCTTTATTCCCAATAAAGGCACTTGCAACTAATATTAACTACGCTTATCATGTCCTTATTTAAATAACTGTGAACAATGATATAAGCTTGATAATAAAAAACAAAAACAAAAACACTTTCGCAAAAGCGCAAAATATAATCAAATATATTGCGCATATGTCTCTAACTCTATATTAAGTTCATTCCATTTAATATAATATCTCTCTATTTAAAATTATTTTGAATATTACAAAAAAAAAAATAATATTTCAAAACTTGATTTATCAGATGAGATAATTCATTTAAATAATTTCTTTTAGAATCCATGCTTTCCACTTTATGAACTAAGAAATAGGCCTTTTCTTATATTTTGTGCTAATATAGATATAAAAACTTTATTTTAACCAAAACTAAATAGTTTAACTATATCAACTATTTACAATATAGGGGAGTCGTCATAAAAAATTTGTGCACCATTTATTACACAAATATGACTCGACATGTGATATAACTTAAATAAACTGTATAATTCATTTATAGCCCTTTCAAAAAGGCTATGTTCTTTTTTTTAAAAAATATTATCAGTTATTATTTTGAAAATAAAATAACCTGTAATTTCATCAATTCTATAAGTAATGTTTTTTTTTTAATTTATTCCCAATAAGGTTCAGTTTTTAATTTAAGTTTCTATGTATATGCTTCAATGAAAAGCAATATCGGATAATACAGACTAACTAATGATTCAATTATCTAATTTTAAAAACGAAAATTCAAATTTAATAAGATAAAGATATTATTTATATTAACAAAATATTAAAAATATACAATTATGCAATAATCAATTCTTAATAAAATTCTGTAGCAGTGCTGTACTGTGGAAGCTCTCAAAATATTTTATTTTTCTAAAACAATAAATAATGCTATATATTCAGTAATATATAATGAACATTCATAACAGAAAAGAATATATATAACAATAACAATGATTTATAGCAATTCTTAGGTTTTGACAAGTTTTCATGATACATGTATATTTAATTTTAGTAGCTTAATATTCATAGGAGGTTATTCAATCAGCAGGTTACAATTATTTTTCTATTTTCAATATGAGTTGTTTTATATAGCAATCAATGTAAAAAATGGTTATATACTATAAATTATTTAACTTATTAGTAAACTATATTTATTCTAAAGAAACAACTGTTTTACAGTAAAAACATGGCATCTATCTCATACTCGTTGATTTTCAAAAGTTTTGGTTAATACAATTGAAACCAGATAATTTTAATTATAATATAAATACTCTCGTGTTTTAATTATTAAGAAATCAGAACATTCAATTTCAATCAATCTATTCAATCAGAATAATAACAAGAATTTAACTTTTCTTGAAATTAGATCAAGGAATTCGATATAATCCAACTAATTCGAAAATAATAACGAAGTAAACAACAATAACTGATATTCCTTCTTTCTAGAGTTGGTACAGAAATTTCCGATATTAAGTTTATTTATTAAATTAATTCCATGCAGATTATTTTTACAATAAAATCAAAGGAAAAGTAGTAACTATAGAAAAGTGAAGTTGTTTCACATGTTTTCTATTAAATTTTTTAATATGCGCCTACCTGAGTCAAAACACATATAAAATTATATGTAAAACAAGATTTTACAGTAAACATATGAAATAGAAATGACGTCTACCACAGTAAGGAATTACGCAATGCGTCAAAAGATCTTTCAACAAAAACAACTAGTCTTCGTCTGAATCTCACTCAGTAGTACATATATATCAGTTCAAAAACGAAGGAAAGCAACACACAGAGAAAGAGACACACTTACAAACTCAAATTTTTCGGATGATCCATCTTCAGGAGTTTGTAAGTGAGTCTCTTTCTCTGTGTGTTGCTTTCCTTCGTTTTTGAACTGATTTGCGTCCAGTTTGGATAGTTTTTTTCTTATTTTAAGTGATTTTATATATACATATGTTTTGTTGAACGACCTTTGTACTGTGGCATGAATAAATTTCATTGTCCATCTTTCATGTTTTCTCACTTTTGTTTTAAATCTTTCTGGTACTAAAAGTACCAGTACCAGTCTTTCAAACTTGAAAGATGGACAATGAAATTTATTCATGCCACTGTAGAAAGGTCGTTCAACAAAAATGTATAAAAGAAGGATTGCTCCCAAAATTTACAAATATATATATATATATAGGTGTGTTCTCTAATCGGGGTTCGGTCAATTTTCCAGGATAAAAAATCAAACTCTCGTTTCCAACGTTTCGGTTTTATTTAAAACCTTTTTCATAGGCAGAAGTAAGAATTTTTTAACTAAGAAAATGAAATTTATATTGTTGTTCCTTTAAATAATGTAAATTTCATTTTCTTAGTTAAAAAATTCTTGCTTCTGCCTATGAAAAAGGTTTTAAATAAAACCGAAACGTTTGCAACGAGAGTTTGATTTTTTATCCTGGAAAATTGACCGAACCCCGATAAGAGAACACACCTATTCTATCAAACGGTCGATATATTATTGAATCTGTTATATATATATATATATATATATATAATTAAAGTTACAACTAGAAAACACAAAAAGGAGACCAACACTCACAGTTTTTCGATCATTTCGGCTATATTGCCGTCTTCAGGAAAGGAGATAAAGGAAAAGAAGGAACACAGGAATGGAGATGTGAATGGGTCCACCAACTGATACCAATCGATGTACATATATATGCATAGAATATTCATCATGCTGTTTGTTTCTTGACCACTCTATAATCACAGGTTTTGATATTTTTTGAGGGTTTTGGTGTGGATATTAAAAAACACTTCTTCGTCAACGTTCCGACATATATTTAGGTCCTTCCCAGGGCTGGGAAGTGTGTGTGTATCCTTGTTTTGTGTTTTTCTCATTTGTATAATCTTCTCGACATATTAAATAACTAACATAAAGTTGCTAGAATGTGGAGCCCTAGCAACTTTATGTTAGTTATTTAATATGTAGAGGAGATTATACAAATGGGAAAAAACCAAAACAAGGATACACAACAGACTTACCAGCCCTGAGGAGGACATAAATATATGTCGAAACGTTGGCGAAGAAAGGTTTAATATCCAGACCAAAACCCTCAAAAAATATCAAAACCTGTATATGCCTAGAGATTATTTTCACTTTATTGGTCGGTGGACGCTTTCACATCTCCATTGTTCTGTTTCTTCTTCACCTCTCCTGAAGACAGTAAGAAAGCCGAAATCCCAGTCTCTCACTTTGGAAAACAAATGGATTTTGTCAGAGTGACACTTTAAACTTCTCACGAAAACTAATAGTTTTGGTTGAATGATCTTAGTCTCATTACTTACTTTCGATCAGACGTTGACTTTTATTTCACGTGTTTCCTGTAAAATTTTATAGATTATCAATAGACAATTAAACATTGTCACAATGCTTTAAATAAACAGTTGTTAAGACAAGATATACATAAAAAAAAATGAAATTTAAATAAATTTATCTTATTTAATACAACTCTAAATTCAGTCTAATGAAATGTGTATACACATTCATTATCTATTTTTAGCTATCCGCAGTCAGTTTAAATACTTATTTATATTAATTTATCACCAAGATAAAAAAATTTAAAGCCAAATAGGAGCTTCCATCAGCAGAACAGGCATTAAAGAAATAAATATTACATTCACTTTGTAATACAAATAGAAAAGTTATAATCATAAGAAAAATTAGTCGAGGAAAGGAATTTGAAAAAGGATATTTATATCAATTGAACATTAATAATTAAATTCTAGGGAACAAAACTTTCTTCAAAGTCAGTTAACTATTTTAAACAAATACCTTACACACAAAATAAGTATGTTAGACTCAAAGCAAAATGTTTCAACATTATAGTTAAAAACAAAAATTTTTCAGCCATAAATGTTCTAAACTAGCTCGGACCAGTGCAGCTGCTAAATCAAATAGTATGTTTATATCATGAATAAATTTAAAAAGAACGATAACATGTTATGCTTTGTACCCTTATTAGAGGAATTTTTATTAGTATGATACTTTTGTTACCATTAAGTTAGTAAAAAATAGTTTCTTTATGTTATTTGTGTATGGTACCTATGCGAATGGTCATGAATGGTGAGTTTCGAGGAATGGTCCACCTACCTACACAACAGACTACTCATTGTGCGCTCTAACATTAGTTTGTACATTAACACTCTTCTTCCAATTCTAAAACATTTTTTATTTTTTTTTTTCTAAAAATTAATAACATTCAGTCACTTATTTTATTTTATTAGTAATTTCATTTTAGAAATGCATGGTTCGCAAAAAAAAACTAAGAACTATTTTACACAATGACAAAACTCTACCTTAGAATTTTATAGGGATACAAAAACTACAACAAACTTTTTTCTACGACAATAACTATTTTTTTTTAAAAAAAAAGTAAATTACAAGAAAGGAGAAAATATAAATATAAATAAATAAATTTATAACAGTACAAGGGGTTCCAGGTTGAGTTGAGAGAAGTGTCTGGAACAGTCACCCGTTGGTGTTAAACTTACCGTGATTTCAATAAGAGTGAAACGTAAGTAATAATTTCGATAAAAACATGCAAATTTACATGAAATATTTGTGATTATTATTTTTATACAGTTTTGTACTAGACTAAAATTGACTTAGAACACATAGTGTTTGGATTGTTTCTTGAAAATTGATTTTTCAACTGAGAAGTAAAAAAGAAGGAAATAAGAAACTTTTTTTTTTCTTTTGTTAAAACCTTATTAGCCTTAATAAAAATAATATTTTACAACGGTTGATAAGAACGCTATAATACAAATGTAATATTTGCAATGACATCACAAATAGAGTGGCAGTGAATGTTTGCAATATATGTCAACCCACTCGCACCCAGTGGTCGATAGAGTACTCAAGAGCTGCCATCCATCTGCAATGTTAACCAAAACCACACCAAATAAATTATCTCTTAATGTAAAAACAAATATTACCATCATTCCTATCTCTTATCAATACCAGTTACCATTATTGATTAAAAACTTAATCAAGTAATAAGCTTCTTTATCTCCAGAAATATAATTCTGTGGAGATAGAAGAAGAGACCCAAAAAAAGAAGAAATCCAACTGATTGGGTTTTTGTCAAATCGCTTGTTAAGGTTGAAAGATCTTAGTTCCCCCCTCCCACCTTTTCATTTTGTGGTTTGATCATTCATATAAATATAAAAAGATTTCACATAAACACGTGAAATAACGATCAATGATCAAACCACAATAAGAAAATGGGAAAACAAGACTAAGATCTTTCAACCGTAACAAGCGGTCTTCGTCAGAGTCAAAAACCCAACGTTGGTTAAAAGATCTTAACCAACTTAAAAAAAATTAAAAGATCTTAATCTAAGATTAAAAAGATCTTAGTCTTGTTTTCCCATTTTCTTATTGTGGTTTGATCATTCATATAAATATGTATATATTTGTATTATATACTTGATAAACGGAAAGACGATCCAAACTGGACTATACTGGATATATATTCCAACAATATATATCCAAACTAGATATATATGTATATATATATATATTTATTTATTTATTATAGGTTGGCAGTAAATCTTCTTGGAGGCATATTTTGTTCAAATGTACCGCAGCTTCGGCATTAATGACTTTCAAACTAAGCTGTTCCAGTCTCCTGACAGTTTTACAAATTGAAGGTGGTAATTTCCAAATAAGTTGTCTAAAGGACATTGAGACACTTTTTTGAAATACTTTAATAAATACCAACAATTTTAATACAACTGAAAAACTAACATCACAGGTGAAGAATTTAACATAACTTACAAAACCATTATCTAGAAACTAGCTTTCGACTATTCCATAGTCATCGTCAGGTTGGGTCTTACATTTTTCAAAATTTGGAAATTTTAAAATTTTTAAATAAACTAGTTATGACATATTTAATATGATATACAATTAATTACTTCAAAGATAACCTCAATGAGTCTGCCTATTCCACCACATACATTTAAAAATTTTAAAATTTCCAAATTTTGAAAAATGTAAGACCCAACCTGACGATGACTATGGAATAGTCGAAAGCTAGTTTTTAGATAATGGTTTTGTAAGTTATGTTAAATTCTTCACCTGTGATGTTAGTTTTTCAGTTGAATTAAAATTATTGATATTTATTAAAGTGTTTCAAAAATGTGTCTCAATGTCCTTTGGACAACTTATTTGGAAATTACCATTTCTATTCGTAAGACTGTCAGGAGACTGGAATAGCTTAGTTTGAAAGTCGTTAATGCCGAAGCTGCGGCACATTTCAGCAATATATATATATTTATATAGGTAGGTAGGAAATCCTCTTTTAAACATGTTGAATTACAATATGCAGCAGCCTCTGCATTTACGACTTTTTTAAAGTGGACAAAGCAGATAGAGGGAAGAGAGAATGAAGAAGGAATCATTGTGGAGCTTTTTATCCTCCCTTTCCAAAAAAAAAAAAGCGAATATTTAAAAATATCTTAAGGAGTATATATTATCTGAAAATGGAACAAACCAAGCAACAAAATTTGACAACAAGCAACTTCATTACACGGGGTTTCCCAAAAGTAACTCAACCGTGAACTTTAATACAAATTATCAATTAGAAACAACACACTTAACATATGCATTGTTTTCAAATGTCTATCTTCAACTGCAATAGAATTACATCTTTTGCATACATCTTTCAACACTGTGGCATACTTTCTATCAAGTTTCCTCTGAAATTTGGTTATATTCTCGCCAAACTTTTGTCTTAGCTGATTAATTGTCCTAAGCTTATTAACATAAACTGCGTTCTTTAGAACTCCCGATAGAAAAAAATCAGGCGGTGTCAGATACGGGGATCTGGCCAGGCCATTTGATTGGTCCTTGGTGTCCTATCTAACGTCCAGTAAATGTTTCATCAAGCCATTGTCGAACGTCTTTGTCGTAGAGCTTAGGTGCTCTATATTGTTGAAGATGAAGATAACTGAAATGGGGGAACCTTTAGTCACCAACATAGTTTGGACACTATATATATATATATATATATATATATAAATGAAAAAGACAACACATACAAGAAACAAGAAAACTTTCGAACTGAAGTTCGTCGTCAGGAAGAGAGTAGATGAGAAGAAGAAGAGGTACATGCGTTCAGGTGTACCAGTGGAATGCAACTGATGGTTCCAGGCGGTAGTCTCAAATCCAAGGCAATCGAAGCGCTGCAAGCTGATTCCCCGTTCTTCTTCTTCTCTCTTTCTGTCCTCTTTTTTAACCTTATTCTCTCTAACACAGTACGCGAGTTCGATTACGGTGGAATAGTGTCGTTTACGGGAATAGTACGTTTACATCAGCTTGCAGAGCTTCGATCGCCTTGGATTTGAGATTACCGCCTGGAACCCTCAGTTGCATTCCACTGGTACAATTGAACGGACGTACCTCTTCTTCTTCCCTTCTACTCTCTTCCTGACGAGAAACTTCAGTTCGAAATATCGATCCAGTAAGTTTTCTCGTTTCTTATATGTGTTGTCTTTTTCAATTATTTATCTGTCCGGTTTGGACTGTTTAGTAATTTCATTTATATATCCATATATATAATTGCATAATGCTTTTCAAAAAAACAAAAGTAAAGTAATATTAAAAATGGTTGTTGCTATGACCTTTTCTTGTCCATTTCAGTATCCGTATAGAAGTAGAAATGCAGTAAGGGCGGCTCGGGTGGCAGTAGTTCAAAGGCAAATCTTTTTGAAGTTGATGTAGAACTTTGAACGCGGTAGCCATGAAGACAAGCCATTCCTGAAAAAAAAAAAGAAATTGTTATAAAGAATTCAACGACCTAACACTACATATCTCTTCTATATGGCGCAGAGAGAAGGAAATAAAAATAATGGACATCAAAAAGAAAGAAATTATGTTTTATTGATATTGATATAGCTTCTCGACTACTGATCTTTCAAATTCACCGAAGGGTGATTTGGTTCATGCCAAACACCTTTTGGCGAAACGTCGGCTTATAATGAGGAGTTGTATGTTTATGACCAAAATCCTCAAGAACCCCTTCGGTGAATTTAAATTATGTTTTATTCAGAAGTGTTTGACGCTGGACCAAACCCCGTTCAAAGGGCGAATAAAGCCTGTCTACTAAGTCTCGTTTACACTACAGTCACGCTTACAGAATTTTCATACAGTTGATACAAGTTAAACAACAAATAATTAAAAGTTACGTTCAAATTAAAATCTTGAAATATTTGGAATTTGATTTAGAAATCCTTAAAACTATTACGGATATTTTTAAATACACAAAATGAAACAATAAGAAAATTTGGCTCCAGCCATAACTGGTTGCTTCAAATAATTTTATATCAATGTAAAAGAATGATAATTACAGTAAATGTTTCCAGAAGAAAAAATACTGAACATCACATTAATGAACGGATGTATAATCCATAATACACAAAATGTTAATGAAGAAAGAGAAGGAATAAACAATAATGTTATTGACAATTTCACTAAGAAAGAGAGAAGAATTGAACTAACATTCAAATACAATGGGTAAGTTATTATTGTATCTTTATATTTGAAAAGTAACTATAGTATAAAATATACCCGTTTAAATGAAATTTCTACCGCTATGAAAAGAATATCGTTTTCCCAGTCACAAAAGTCACCACAAACCCCTGAATTTACACTCCAACAAATTTACTGATTAAAATTTACTGACTTTTACTGATTAAAAGTAGAAACCAAAAAAAAACAAGTTTTTCTTGACTCAGTTCCCACTTACCCAATGTATTTTCAATTTAATTCATATCAGTATTGAATAATTAAACTTTTTTTTTAAAAGGAAAACCATATAAACTGAAATTATTTTGCCCGGAATATTTTAAATTTCACCATAAAAAAACTATATATTTATATTTTTTAAAACAAGATATTTTCGTTGAATAATTCCAGTTATTTATTTGCTACAATATATATTTATTTATCAGTACATTCATTCACCCAATGCATATTTTTAAATATATAACAATGCTTGTTTTTATCCTACCTCCTCTTAAAAGAAATAGTGTTAAGTATATTTATATCAAACGTCACAAGCATATGAACCATAATTTTTCATTTATAATTTTTTTTTTAATATTAAACACATAATATACCGTCTTACCTCGTACATTGCTGCGGTAGCTCTCGGACCGGTTTCGGGTGTCACCCATCTTCAACAAGAAATGATCTAAGGAGTCCTACCTTTCTGATTATATAACCTACCTACTATCCCAATGCTGCCTAGATTTTTGTTGAAGATGGATGACACCCGAAACCGGTCCGAGAGCTACGGTAGCAATGTACGAGGTAAGACGGTATATTATGTGTTTAATATTAATAATACTAACCTCTGTGGTAATGATGAAATACATGAATATAATTTTTTTACTGATAATATTTTTTATCATTATTTATAAACTGGTATTATCTTTGTGCACTTCACCCGATGACTTTAAACGATACCAATAAGTAGGTAAGACATAATATATTATTTTATGTAGGTTCATTTACTTTAACTCAACTATTTTTAATCTTATGTTAATACTTGAATGCACTCAATGACATCTTTATAACATTTACACTGTAATTTACCTATAGCTGAGTCTGCATTGATATCGTTATAAAAATACAGACAAGCGTCCTTGAGGATGAAAAATCTTCTTTTCCAAGTGTTGCCCTTCTGATGGACCAGGCTAGACAGTGTTCCCGCGCAATCGGGATTCTTGATCTTTGTTGGAGGATTGGATAAACACTTTTCATTCAGCCATGAGTAAATCTACAAAGTAACAACATAATATCAAGTATTTGAAATTGCAGGAAACAGCATGAAAGTTCACTATTAATATAAAAACTCGGCGAACTTTGCAAACTTTCAGTGAATGTCCTGTTAGCTTTAGCTAATCTTAATAATATAATATTTCATTATTAACAAAACAGCTGACCTGACAGACGCTGTCTTGCCTTTACCTATAAATATTCAATGGAAACAGGAATAAAAACTAAAATAAAAAATCTGGAGTGGTCTAAACTCAACTTTACCATAAGTAAACCTAATTAACTCACTAACAACCAACTTATGTTTTGTTTGATTAGTGAAACACTTGTTCAACAACCATCTATCGCACCATGGAATGCATCAGAAATTATGTTTTTATATTAATTTTTTATATTTAATAATTTTATTCTTCCAACATATCTTAACTAACTGGTATATTTACAATTTTATAATAAACCTCTAAATAACAATTTTATTCCACTTAAAACATTTCTAACTCAATGTAAATAAATATAAACAAATCCGACCAGTAGAGCATGTGACTCATTATTTCAAGACAACATTTCAGTTTTTATAATATGTTACTCTAAGCAACAATCGGAATTTTATGAATTTTTTTTTATAACTTGCTAATCTTAGGTTCAATTTTTTAACAAAATTTCATTATTATCGGATTAGCGCTAAAATAAACATGTTCTGAATTTGTAAACAGGCTTATAACTTCCTTTCTTATCAATGTAATTTTAAAAAAACTTATCCTCACAAAATATACTATTTTTAGGTATAAAAAGTAAAGTATGTAATAAAATAGACTACTTAATTTAAGCTCTATTAAATGCTAATTAGAGAACATAATGTGTCTAATTATAACGACTTTGATTTGCAGCTGTAATTTAAACTACATACCTGTAATATATTTTAATTACATTGTTTTATATATATTTAATTAAACTACTTACATGTTCATATAGTCATACATGTATGACTATTGTATGGCTCCCTGAAGAGGGTCCTCGATTAGGGACGAAATCGCTTAACGACGGGGTCTTCACTGCAATACTCCGTCGTTAAGCGAGGTCATCTATATATAGCTTGTTTGTTTTCCAACTCCCACACTTTTAGTATTGTTTTAGGGGCGGAAATTTTGAATCATTTATTAATAGGAACACATTTTAGTAATGAGCGAGCTACATTACCTGTTGATTCTACGTTAGGAGTCCTCAATTTTGCCTAACTCAAGTGTATTTTGAATAGGGATCTTTAACAAGTACCTGACATCGTACAGGCTCGGGGCCGACGGTTTAACGTCCTCCTTAACCTTACCTCTTCGTGCTGGTAAGGTAATGAGTTAATGTACCAGGCTACTTGACATTTGATACCCGATTTGAGTACGCTGACCTGGTACTGATGGGTGATGTAAGTCTTGATGCGCGATGTAGTATCGTGTGGGCCCGCCTCCGTGTGGTCACCTCGGGCACTTTGGAGTGATTCAAAGTTGCTAAAGGGCAGCACGTTAAACTAGTCGGCCTGATTTTATTTTGGTGGTATATGGCTGAGAGGCTTAGGAACACACATAAAGTCAAAACAGGCTTAACATCCTCTCCGAGGGACGACGTACTCAGCTTTATTCACCTCACACATGAATAAATCGAGGGACAGGTGGAGATCAAACCCTGGACCAGCCTGTTTAGAGACGAGTACGTTAACCACTGAGCTAGCCTGCCCCCCTTTATATATAATCTACTTGCACTCACACACCACAATGTACTTAAATGATTATTTTCTTGAATAGCATACCTGAGGTTTACAGGCTTTCGACAGCGTTTGAATCCAATTTTCCAAATCAGTAGCAGAAACTGCTGCCAGATAAATACAGGGCAATCCTTTCTTCTTTAATTGAAAACTATATTGTTTTTGAGATTCAGTCTTAGATACAGAATACTCTGCTAATTTTATTGCTCCTAGGGGATGACAACTCTGAAAAAAAATTAAATTAATTTGTTATTACGAATAAACTAAAATAGTTCATACATATATATAAATGATTTCACTATATTAACAAATGAAAGTAGTATGAAAATTGAAGCTTTTCGAAGTTGATCGTAAAGCAAAATCAATAACAAAGCAGCAATGAAGCAAAAAAAAAAAAAAAAAGGAAAAGATAAAACAAGAGAAGAGTTTTTAAATAAATAAAAACAGATAAAACAGTTATAGCAGAATTCTAATAAAAAATTGTTGCATTGAACATAAAATAATACTATTCAAATAAACTACTTTATGTTTAATTAATGATGAAGCTAAAATAATGATGTTTTGCTTATTAATCAGCATTTGGTGAACCATTTTAGTATGTATAATGAATATTTTCGTTACGAGGGCAATAGCCTCTTCTAAGAGGGTTGACAGCTAGCGGATAGTTTTTTACTCTTTCTTACAGTACTCCTTTGTTTCTCCAAACATCCCTTTCTGGATATTTGTCCTTTCCTGCTCTTTCACCCTTTTAAAATACCACTTTTCTCTCCCATTCTTCTCAACTCCACTCTTCATCTAGTGTTTCAGTTGGGTTTTTGACTCTGACGAAGACTGCTTGTTACAGTTGAAAGATCTTAGTCTTGTTTTCCCGTTTCATATTGTGGTTTTATCATATATATATATATATATATATAATTTTTCGATGAAAATACGATCCGAAATGGACATATACAGTTCAACATAATAAACATAATACAGTACATAAAGAAACATAGAGAAATTAAAAACACACACTTACAGTCTCTAATTTTCGGTTGAACCGTCTTCAGGAGAGATAAGAGAGGGAAACCAAGCGCACTGACACTGTACTCTCTTATCTCTCCTGAAGACGGTTCAACCGAAAATTATATATATATATATATAATAATAAAGTTACAGCTAGAGAACACAAGAAAAAGGACGAACACTCACGAATCTCGATAATTTCGGCGTCTTGCCGTCTCTCCTGAAGACGGCAAGACGTCGAAATTATCGAGATTCGTGAGTATTCGTCCTTTTTCTTGTGTTCTCTAGCTGTAACTTTAATTATTTGTCCGTTTGGACCGTCTGATTTCAATTTCAATTCAAAGTATATATATATATATTAAGAACATGTAAACGTTTATCTTTCTTTAAACTTATAAAGAATGAAAATTAAACAAAAATTAAATTAATGTTTTGTAAAGGTGGTATTAAAAGTTATTGATGATAACTTTTTAGTCATTTTAATTCTATAATGATTAAGGGGCATACTTTAATGATTCATTTAAACATCCTGGATTTAAATAATCCAAATGAAGCTGTACCTTACACTGTTTTGATAAAAATACATATATTTTAATTTCATATTTATAATAAATTCATTTGATGCCTGATTTCAAGATATTTTAAATAATCCGATATTCTGGAAAAAGAAAAGTAGGAATACAGAAGAGGTGAAAAGTTTACTACTTTTGAAAAAAGAATTGTTAGAGAAGAAGAATAAAATTTAAAACCATTTAATTTAAATACTCTCTAGATATGCAATAATGTATTGTGTGATTCACGACTAGAATGAGGGGAAAAACACACCAAGACTCTACAGAAAAGATTTTATCGACGCGTTTCGAATCGTCAGGTTTCATTTAAAAGTATCAAATATTAATAAAAATTTGAAATTGAATAGAGAAAAAGAACCAAAATATAAACTAACATATAAACTAAAAAGAATTACACCACAGCCTTAGTATTTTAGTTTATATTTTGGTTGTTTTTCTCTATTCAATTTTAAATGTTTAATCATATTTTATAATGTAGAAGCAGTATAAGGTACAGCTTCATTTGGATTATTTAAATCCGAGATGGTTTAAATGAATCGTTAAAGTGTGCCCCTTAATCATTATAAAAGTAAAATGAACAAGTATCATTAATAATTTTTAATACTACCATCACAAAAAATAAATTTAATTTTTGTATAATTTTCTTTTTTTATAAGTTCAAAGACGTTTTAATTATAAATTAAAAAAAAAGTGATTGAATTAAATTTTATAGATCCATCAATAATTGTGATTAACATTTCATTTGTAAAATTATATTATAAAGATAATCAATGTAAAGTATATATACTACCTTGAAAATAAGAATGGGGGGAACGGCATTGTGGGAAATTGTGTACCTGTTCTTATAATATATATGTAAAAATTAATTATTCGCGAAAAATATGAACGATACTAGAGAGATGAACACTAAGTCTTGGAAACTCCTCGACATTTTTTTTTTTATATTTTATTCCAGCATGTTCCACTGTGTATTACATGCATCAACGTCAAATTGTACACAATACTTCTTTTATTAACAATACAAAATACTTATTTTACATTGATTCATAATTCTACAATATAATAAGATAACCTCGACATTGGATACAATTTTTGTGCGGAGACTCAGTTTGTCTTCCCTTTATTCTAATCATTAATTTAAAGAATTCAAATACTAATAATATTTAATTTAAATTATTTTTAGTTTTTTTTTTTATATTTTGTATGTCTATCATTAATCATAATAAAAAAACCTAATAACAAAGTTCACATTTACTTTGACTATCAGTATTTACTATCAAAGAGAGTCACTTGCATAGTATATAGTATATTTGGTCTATACTTCATATAGTATATTTGGTTTATATTATGCATACCACAACGAAACATTTATATAAAAAGCCACAACGAAAAATGAAAAACTACAGAAAATATGCCGCCTTTCAAATTAATGTCAGAGAACAAGCAACTGGGTGAAATTTAAAATTAGATGACCTCAAATCATATTTTCTGTTTTTCCTTATGGCTTTTACTTTCATTAATTTCCATCACGTGTTAATTGAGCACTATATATATTATATACATCAGGGGTTCTTCTCAGCCTTCCTAGCCCCATTCACCCCTCTCGCCATTTCTCACAATGCCATTCGCCCCATTCTTCTTTTCAAGGTAGTATATACACTTTACATTGATTATCTTTATAATATAATTTTACAAATGAAATGTTAATCACAATTATTGATGGATCTATAAAATATTAATTCAATCACTTTTTTTTAATTTATAATTAAGAGGTCAAAGCCTATAATAGCTTTCCTCACTCTGTAGGCCTACTGTGGTCACAATTCACCCCCTGAAAACACAAAAATCACCCTTGGAAGTAAATTTCACACCCATTGAGAACCCCTGATATAGATCATATGAAATGAATCAAGATTTGGAGCAGTGTGTTTGTTATCGATGCTATATAAAAGACGTACATGTTCTGACTTATAGTGGAACAGAGAATGGTCCTTCTTCAGAACATAATATCTTAAGACCCACAAAGGCTTCTGTTTACAGGAAGGCTTCGACATTTTGTACAGGTGCCCGCTCATTATAATTGACGGCTTCTGATCTTTACTGGAACTCTGTTCATAAGTCCTGGCAATTTCGATTTCCAATGTATCAGATCCTGAAATAAAATTAAATGGTTATTTAATACAAACTCAGAAAGTTAAAATCAGATATACATCATAAAGCAAATTGATAAACTATATGTACTTTAGTGTAAATTATAATTCATATAATTTTCAACATAATTAAAAAATTGGTGAAATATATTTACTATAGAAATCATAAAAAAAATTGTCGTGATAATGTATACTACTCAGATTTAGTAGCCTCTACATGGCCCGTTAAAGCTATTGAAAAAAGTGGAAACACTGTTTCTTATATATCAACACTTTTCTTATTATTTATTATCGATATTTTTATCATAAAATAGAACAGGAAACAGCAAAATTGAGACCTCTCTCGTTATTGAATGTTCTTTGGTCTTTTGTATAGTTCCAAGAGAACAAACACATTAGATTTTATACATATATAGATATCACAAATAAAAGAGGTGATTTTTTTTTTTAAATCTAGGAAAAAGAATTTATCCAACATGAATTACTGACATTCCAAGTTATAGTAGCACAGTAATCAAGCAGTAGAAGGCCTCTGGACTGGAACTGCTAGTTACGACGTGCACTATAGTGCGCTGTTATATTCGTTGGTCGTTGGAAAAAGAATATTGGAATGATGTTTACAAGGAGGTTATGTCAGGTTTCCTGGATTTTGTAGGGTTGCAATTTACATATTATTCATATTTCATTAGTACGAACTAACTGTAATGATCTAAGAAAAGTTTTAAATGAAAAACAAGATATGGACACTAAAAATATCGTAGTTACTAGTTAGCTCGACGTTACATAAGCTTTTTTCCCCAAAATCGACAATTTCAAAATAGAAATTCCCCCCCAAAAAAATCAGGAATTATTGATTCTTTGAGATAGCCATTGAATTGAATAATGCAGTGATACATTACCTGCATGAGCTAATTTGACGACTTCTGAATGAGTAGCATCTAGAACATTGCTCTTGTTAACACTGAGTACAATATCCCCAACCTGAAGTCCTGATGACTCAGCCGGTGTTCCAGGCTCGATAGCTGATACAACAACAGGCTTTGAGCCGTGAATTCTAAACCCAAATTCATCTGATACTCTCCTAACTATGATTTTCTTGTCAGCTTCTAAAATTTATAAAAAAAAAAAACAAAAAAATTAATGAAATGATTTAAGCTTGTCTGGAAAGTTAATGCAACTAGTTACTAGTATATGTTATATATTTTAAGAAGGCAAATTTATCAACCATGTAGAAAATAAGATTTCATTTTAATCAAAGAAACTTTGAAATGAAAAATATTTGAGCCTCCTCATCCTATCCAAGTCATTTATCACTCATTTAAACTAGATAACAATAAAATTCATGACATTTATAAGTTCATATTTTTCCTTAAGTGACAATGCTATTGAAGTATTAAATATATATATATATATATAAATATTGATAAAATTATCGATCGTGGAACAGAAACAAAACTAAAGTTTATCAGGATTAGGTCAGTTCTTCAGGTTTCAAATAAACTCTCATTGCCAACGTTTCGGTTTTTATTTAAAACCTTTATTATAGGCAAAAGTATACATTTTGAAACAGAAAAACTAAATATTACATTACAAATTATTTTACAAAGAAAAAAAATTGTACGTGCATTTCAACAACTGTAGTTTGAATGAACACATGACACTGTAACAGTGTCACTATGAATGGTTCCACGTGTTCATTCAAACTACAGTTGTTGAAATCGACAGACTATTTTTTTTTTCTTTGTAAAATATTTGTAATGTAATACTTAGTTTTTCTGTTGCAAAATTTATACATCTGCCTATGAAAAAGGTTTTAAATAAAAACTGAAACGTTGGCAATGAGAGTTTAATTTGAACCTGACAGAGTCCCGATAAACTTCAGTTTTGTGTATATATATTATGGTATGTATTAATAAAAATATCGACCGTGAAATAGAAACAAAATTAAAGTTTTTCAGGACTCGGTTAGTTCTTCGGGTTCAAATTAAATTCTGAACCCGAAGAAATGACAGAGTCCTGATATACTTTAATTATATATATATATATATATATATATACTTAAACTGTGACACACAGATAGAAACATAAGAAACACTCTCTTTTCAATATTTCGACCGTTATGGTGGTCCTTCTCAGGTGAAGAAGTGAATTGAGGGAGGGACGACAGTCAACAATATATCTCTGACAATATATATTGAAGACAGTCAATTAATTGAAACAATTAATATAATCTGTTATGAGGTTTATCATAACGCCACTATCGCCCCTCCAACTATAGAAGAACGCATATTGGAAGAGCTATTGTTAATAAAAAGTCCATAGTAAAATAGAAAAAACTGACTTGATTAGATAACAATGTAAAATCATTCAGCAAATGAAAAATACTAAACCCAGGCCTTACAGTCATTACTATACGTCACCAAGTCTAAGTAAGGACATTACCAAAAGATTTAGAAGCAAGTCGTTTATACATCTCGAGGCTGGACTTCCTGTGCACCATCCTATGTGTTATTGCCTGGTACTTCCTTTTAAATTCTTTTTCTGACTGTGTTGAATCGGTAGAGTCCCTCCTTTTTGAGACAACCTCTTCACCAGTTGTTTCTGAAAAGTAAATTTGGTTCTCAAAAACTAATCCGTAAAGTGTAGTATTAACGAAAATACAATCAATTGTATTAATTCTATGAAAGTGTCAAATGTTTTACAGCCATTCAATGAAATCCGATGACCCTTAAGCATGGATAGGAAGAAGTATGTTACTGGGAAGCCAAAAGGAAGGTGAGTTGTCATTTATGCAAAAACATTGTTTCTTATTAATCGTATATAATCGGTCTCAACGTCCAAGTGACTACCTGATAAGGTCTAGGTAGATTTGAAAAACTTCAAAATTCGTTTACTATTTCTAATTCTCAATTGTTTCAGTCATTTACTCATGCATGGTATTTACCCGTGACAGTGAGAAAAATATATTACGTCTTCACAAAAAGAATTTACTGAGAATTGTCTTTTCTGAGAATTTATGAGGTATGACGGACAGTATTACTACTAATTCTAATAAATAACAGTGTTGACGAACAGTATGACACGCGTGTCAGTGTTGATACAAAACCGCATTTATAGTGACACGCATCTTCAAAGATAAAAATATCACAATTTAAAATTTGTCTCTCACAACAGCTACAATTGCTTACTAATAAAAATATTATCAATTCTGTAAATAATAATTAATACTTTATTTCTGAAACCATGTATTCATTGTATGAACAAGTAAAATAATATTGCTTAACAAATATACATATAAAAAACTATCTAAAAAATCTGGAGTGGCCTACACTCTACTTTACTATAAGTAACTCAATGTCAAATTTCTTGAGTATATAAAACATAACGTATCATTTAAGCATAACATAAATATCTAAATGGGATATAATTATTAGCATTGCATTCGTGAGGTAGTACAGATAGTGATTGAAGGACATATCAATTTATAAGCTTATTTTTGTACATCACAAATAACTTATTATTTGCAAATAATTTCATTAGTATAACTACAGCGGTAATAACATTTTTGAAAAACCAATGTGAACATTTCTTGAAACGAAATATTATCCTACAAGAGAACATGGCTATTGTTGAAATAGCCAGTAGATTTCTTATATCGTTTACTTGACATCCTTCTACATTGAATATTAATGTAAAATTTTCAAATTTGAAACAGTAAAATACCCTTTTTTATCTCTAAAAAACATCTTAAACAGCGAAGAAAATGTTGTTTTAAGGTGATTTGTTAATTAAAGATGTACGATAATTACAGTTATTAATCTCTAAACGAAAGATTTATATTTTGAATTATCTTTTACATTTTTGGCTTTTAACAGAATTATTATACTGGGAATTTTATGGCTTCTTAGTATTTAATAAGATCATTTTCCTACCCCTTTGTCAAATAACATATATACGAATTTTTTTTAATGAGTGTTATCATTTACCTGCACAATATTATTCCTCTTACATCTCTTATAACTCAATAATATATTTTCATTTTTTCATTAGAAACATCAATTTTATCTCAGTGGATTCGCTCAAAAAATTTCTAAGTCAATGTAAACAATGTAAAAAAATACAAAAAATTCGACAAGTATAGCAGGTGATCTCTTAGTCTAGGATAAACAAAGAGTTTTTATATCGTTATTGCTCTTTCCCGTAATTAAAACTTCATAATTTTTTTTTTATGAATTGCTAATTTTTTGTTCCATTTTTGGTCAAATTTTCATTATTTTTTAACGAGCCGTTTAGCGTCAAAAAACATTTTCTGAAAACACAAATCGTACTTTAACGCCCCTTTAGCGAAAGTAATTTCAAAAAAAAATATCTCATCTCATTCTCCATATAATGTTCTATTTGTAGGCATAGTTTCATTCTTGTCCGTCAAACAGTATGGCTTGTATTGCTCTCACAAGGTTTGAGATTGAATTGTAAGTCAAAATTTTTACATTTTATTAAAAAAAAAATATTTCCTGTTGTTTTTAAATTCTGAGTATATTTTTCGTTTGTTCCATTTGTAACCTCAAAGATAATGTCAAAATTTCAAAACTCTAGGGTTATCAGTTTAGGAGAAATAAATGTTTTAAAAAAAACGGTTTTTGGCAAAAAAAGTGACTTTCCCATCATGCATAATTCTTCGCAAACAATAGGGATCTTCGTCTTTATGAGGCCCATTTTTGTGTAAAATATCAACTTGATCCATCAAAGATTCTGGACCGTAGCGTGGTAACAAGCAATGCTAACACACGCACCCACCCACGCACCCACCCACCCACCCACACACACACAGACATCATCGTAAAAACGTCATAAAACGACTTCTGGGACCTCAAAACATGTAATTCCGTCAAAATCTCGAGATCGAATTTTTTCACGATCACTATACTTTACTTATTAGTATAAGTAAAAATATCTAAAAAAATGCTAAATTCTGGTTTCATAGTATTAGACTTTGTATCTTATATTACATTAAAAAAATATTTTACATTTAAATATATTGTTTTAATATTGATATTAACATAAAATTCTAAATTCTGAATGTATGCTAAATTCCTAAATGCCTAAAATGTTAAATTTTGGTTCCATAATTTTTTACTTTACTATAAGTAAAGTATAGTGATCGTGAAAAAATTCGATCTCGAGATTTTGACAGAATTACATGTTTTGAGGTACCAGAAGTCGTTTTATGAAGTTTTTACGATGATGTCTGTGTGTGTGTGGGTGGGTGGGTGGGTGGGTGGGTGGGTGGGTGCGTGTGTTAGCATTGCTTGTTACCACGCTACGGTCCAGAATCTTTAATGGATCAAGTTGATATTTTACACAAAAATGGGCCCCATTTAGACGAAGATCCCTATTGTTTGGGAAGAATTATGCATGATGGGAAAGTCACTTTTTTTGCCAAAAACCGTTTTTTTTAAAACATTTATTTCTCCTAAACTGATAACCCTAGAGTTTTGAAATTTTGACATTATCTTTGAAGTTACAAATGCAACAAACGAAAAATATATTCAGAATTTTAAGACAACAGGAAATATTTTTTTTTCAATAAAATGTAAAAATTTTTACTTATAATTCAATCTCAAACCTTGTGAGAGCGATACAAGCCATACTGTTTGACGGACAAGAATGAAACTATGCCTACAAATAGAACATTATATGGCAAATGAGTTGAGATATTTTTTTTTGAAATTACTTTCGCTAAAGGGGCGTTACAGTACGATTTGTGTTTTCAGAAAATGATTTTTTGACCCTAAACGGCTCGTTAAAAAATAATGAAAATTTGACCAAAAATGGAACAAAAAATTAGCAATTCACAAAAAAAAATTCATGAAGTTTCAATTACGGGAAAGAGCAATAACGATATAAAAACTGTTTGTTTATTCTAGACTAAGAGATCACCTGCTATACTTGTCGAATTTTTTGTATTTTTTTACATTGTTTACATTGACTTAGAAATTTTTTGAGCGAATCCACTGAGATAAAATTGATGTTTCTAATGGAAAAATGAAAATATATTGAGTTATTAATGTATTAATATATTGAGTTATGAAAATATTGACTTATAAGAGATGTAAGAGGAATAATATTGTACAGGTAAATGATAACACTCATTAAAAAAAAATTCGTATATATGTTATTTGACAAAGGGGAAGGAAAATGATCTTATTAAATACTAAGAAGCCATAAAATTCCCAGTATAATAATTCTGTTAAAAACCAAAAATGTAAAAGATAATTCAAAATTGAAATCTTTCGTTTAGAGATTAATAACTGTAATTATCGTACATCTTTAATTAACAAATCACCTTAAAACAACATTTTCTTCGCTGTTTAAGAAGTTTTTCAGAGAAAAAAAGGGTATTTTACTGTTTCAAATTTGAAAATTTTACATTAATATTCAATGTAGAAGGATGTCAAGTAAACGATGTAAGAAATCTACTGGCTATTTGAACAATAGCCATGTTCTCTTGTAGGATACTATTTCGTTTCAAGAAATGTTCACTTTGGTTTTTCAAAAATGTTATTACTGCTGTAGTTATACTAATGAAATTATTTGCAAATAATAAATTATTTGTGATGTACAAAAATAAGCTTATAAATTGATATGTCCTTCAATCACTATCTGTACTACCTCAGGAATGACAGGCTAATAATTATATCCCATTTAGGTGTTTACGTTATGCTTCAATGAGACGTTATGTTTTATATACTCAAGAAATTTGACATTAAGTTACTTATAGTAAAGTAGAGTGTAGGCCACTCCAGATTTTTTTGTATTTTAAATAGCATCAAACAAATAATTAACTTTCAAAAATTATAAATATTTATATTTTACTTTTAGCATTTACTTTTGCGATGTGTGACAAGTCACGAAAATTATGACTGGATTTTTCAAAAAATTTTGACACGCCAAACTCAAAAGGTTTGTCATCACTGGTATATAATATCATATATAGGAGTTTTAAAACTGCATCCTATATTTGCAAATTTTCGCTGTTCAGTGTGGGGAGAGGGGAAGGTACGCCCCCCCCCCCCCACCATCCAATTGATAAATGTTATTTCTGACAGAAGCCTTTATGTTTAAATCAAGCATTAGTAAGACAACTTTGCGACAATTTTATGACAGCCAACCTTTGGACGTTTCTGGTTTTTGCCATATTTGTTTCTCCTCCAAGCTGCCAATGAATACCCAGGTGCCGTGTAAATAAGCACTCGTGTTCAAAGTGCTCCAGTCATCATCCTCTTCGCAACTGCTGTTCAGACTTAGTTTTTCCAAACTCGCATCAGTTGACCTGGTTAATGGACTGAAAAATTATGAGCAAACATGACATTATAAATATATATATAAAGATTTCACATAAACACGTGATATAACAATCAATGATCAAACCGCAATATGAAATGGGAAAACAAGACTAAGATGTTTCAACCGTAACAAGCGGTCTTTGTCAGAGTCAAAAACCCAACTGAACACTAGATGCAGAAAACATCTGGTGAGGAGTTGAGACGAGTGGGAGGGAAGAGTGGTATTTTAAAAGGGTGAAAGCACAGGAAAGGACTAATGTCCAGAAAGGGATATTTGGGGAAACAAAGAAGTACAATAAGAAAGAGAAAAAACTATCCGCTAGCTGTCAAACCTCTTAGAAAAGGCTATTGCCATGGTAACCAAAGTATCAAGTTTGAAGAGACCGTTACTAATGTTTATAATATTTGATCTATTGAGTTTAATTAGAGCCGATTCAATAATATTTCTTAACAACATGGATTTTTCATAGGTAATAAATTTAGCTCCTGTCTAATCAATATGATGATTTTCATTGTTTATATGCAAGAATAAGGCACTACTTACGTTGTATTGTATTCCCATTGTTTTCTCATTTCATATTGTGGTTTGATCATATGAATATATATATATATATAATACATAAATACATAGAGAGAAGATACACACAAGAGAACACAAGAACTCACTATTATATTTCGACTGCGTCGTCATCAGGTAGAAAGACGTGAGCCACTCCGAAGAAAAGAGGACTGAAGTCTGTCTCATTCAAGAGGCTTTCAATCACTGTTGCCAACTTACGAAGGGAGAAGAGACAAGAAAAATAAATTAAAACAAAAATGAGTAAATAAAAATAAAATAAATTAAAAATAAAGTAAATATTAAACCTTAATAATAAGACGACTAAGAAAATGAAAAATAAATAAGTAAAACAAATTTAGATTAAAATTATTATATAAATAATATTAATAAAAAATAATTAACGATAGAGGTTAAGTACGGGAGCAAATCTACATCTTGTGATACAAATAAGTTCTTATTCTCAAGATCAATTAAATTCAACGTAGATAAAGAAACATTGAGAATTTACACACTTAGAGTCTTTAAGTTTCAGTTTGAAGCGTCTTCAGGAGAGATAAGAGAGGAAAAGGTAACTGAGGTCTCCAACCGTCTCTGTACCAGTGCGCTTAGTTTCCCTCTCCTATCTCTTCTGAAGACGGTTCAAACCGAAAATTAGAGACTATAAGTATGTGTTTTTAATTTCTCTATATTTATTCACCTCCCGCGTGAATAAATCGAGGGCCAGAGTGGGTATTGAATACCGGATGTACAAGTCCTGAGGCGAGTGCGTAATGATTTTATTATTACTGGCCCTTTAATAATTATATTAAAATTAATAATGAAGTTTAAAACCAAAGTGGTAGAGTTAAATAACTATAGTGGTGCCTCGCATAGCGAACGGTGCACAAAACGAACTTTCTGTTCGTTCATTTCGCGATTTACACAAAGAACCTCGCTTGACACAACGAAGTCAACTGAGCTTCCACGATCGCTGCAGCCGATGTATATGTACTTGATTGCATCATCGCGCCGCTGTCGTTCTTTACTGCGCTTAACTCACGCATGTAGGTACGTATCACTGCAGTCGTTCTTCTTTACGTTTAACACAATAATTTGTTTACTATATTATGGGTTCTAAAAAAAGCAGCAAGGTGATTTTTGTTGAAATGAAACAAGAAAGAATTAAAAGGAGTGAATGTGGGGTGAAACAGTGCATCCTGGTCAAAGAGTTTGACCTCAGCAAGACTTCACCATCTTCACCATTTTGACCAAGAAGGATGCCAACTGCTGCCATCAAGGACATCCTGGTCAAATGGGGAGAAGTTCAGGAATTTACCAACACTCACTATCCAAATTCAGCTGAAGCTACAGGATCAAATATCTCTACTCTGACACTATTGTCCGTTATTTCCGACAGATATTGGAGAAAAGGGAAAAACAAACACCTTTGGAAAGGTTTTTCAAGAAACCATCAGCAAAAAGCAAATGGAACAAGAGGTGGACGATTCGGTGGACTCTCTTCAATCTGAGTCTGACTTAAACATAAAAAAAAATGTATGTTTACTCTTTTATGCTACAGTACCATAGTTAATGCAACAGAACGAATTAAATGTTTTTAGATGTATTGCCATAAAATAAAAAACGTTGTTATCTTTTTTATGTCACTGTACCATCATATTTTGTGCTACAGAACAAATTAAAATTTTTAACATGTATTGTTATGGGAAAACGCGTTTCACATAACGAACTTTTCGCATAACAAACTTACTCCTGGAGCGAATTAAGTACGCTGTGCGAGGCACCACTGTATTTGTTCTGAAAAAGGAAATCACTAACCGAACAATCGGTTTGAAATCATGAAATATGTACACAAAGGTAAAGTTACCGGAGTTTCTCCCTGCGATCATCTCTGGACCGGTCTTCAGATTTAGCTCGGGCCGCTTCATGCATTCTATACCTTCGCTCTTCAGACCTAAAACGCTTTTCAGCTTTCTTATATAGCCTGGCCTTGTGTTGGGATCTAGGTGAATCTGCAAAACCCTCGGGAGGCTGCACTATTTCTACTGTTTTTTCTCCTGGCTGCAAAAAAAAATCCATACTACATACGCAGGAAAACCAAATATTCCTTATTGTATGTTCAATTCATCAGGAACTAAAAATATACAAAATTTGCATATCACACTAAAATTAAAGCAGCTATTGTGTGGTAATTATTCGTGATTAGAAAGGAAGTGAAACCCTAAGTCTTTACACTCGTAAAAGATTTAATCATACAACGCATTTCGAACATTTAGTGTTCATCATCAGGTTACATCTGCAATATAAACACAAAAGGTTTTGAAGTTAAATAAAGAAAAAAAAAAAAAATTTAACTAAAAGGAGTTACATACCTGCCTCAGTTCTCCTTTTCCTTTATTTAACATTAAAACATATTTGTGTTTGTATTGTAGATATCAGCCATGATGTTGAACACTAAATGTTCGAAACGCGTTGTGTGATTAAATCCCTTGAGTTTGTAAGACTCCTCTATGATGAAGTCATTCAGAAATCTCGAAAAACTGGTGAAGAAAATGACATCAATGAAATTGAAATAGGGTCAGTTATTCAATGGTATGTATATATATATATATATATATATATATATATATATCAATGATCAAACCACAATAAGAAATGGGAAAACAAGACTAAGATCTTTCAACCGTAACAAGCGGTCTTCGTCAGTCAAAAACCCAACTGTTGAGTTGCGTCTACAACGTACTTGGTCTCCCTTTCTCATTTCTGCTGAAGACGGAATACCCGAAAATTTGAGTCTGTAAGTGTGTTTCCTTACTCTGTGTGTTATCTTCTTGAATTTTGAACTCGTATTGTGTCCAGTTTGGATCGTGTTTCGTTTAATTAAGTGAAGATATATATATATATATATATATATATATATATATATATAACTACATTGACATAAAGAACACACAGAAATGAAACAGAAACTCACTACTATATTTCGATGGCCTCGTCATCAGGACAACTGGCCAGTGGTATTGAAGAAACACTCAAACAGTGTAGTCAACTAACGGAGTTATGGGAGGCAAGGATAGATAAAGAAATGAAAGCAAAATAAATTATAACAAATGAAAACAAAAACTATGAGCACGAGTAAAAAATGCAAACAAAAATAAAAATAATATAATAAGTAAGTTAATATAATAAATAATAAGTAAGTAAACAAAAGATAAATTAAAATAAATAAAAGGAATAATCAACGATTGAGGTTAAGCCCAGGAGCAGATCTACCCCCCAAAAGACTAATAAGAGCTTTTTCTATATATATCTATATCCATATTAATAACGTGACTTATTTTTTCACGTTATTGCAATTCTCTATTGATGTAGATCTAAAGATGTCTGCAAATATAGCTGAAACGTTGACTTAAAGGTGTTTTATTGAGATTTGTTTGACGCTGGATCAAGTCTCGAAGAAGAAAAATATTGTAGAATATCTGTGGTTGATATAAGAAAACATGAACTTTTATTTAAACAAAATGTTGTTTTTGAAGATATTTACAGTTTGCTGTTGATCGACGTGTCGGCCACAGTGGTGACAGGTGGACTGGCTGCTCGGCTCACTGTAGAATACAGAGTCACTGCCTGGGCTGACAGACCTCAGCGACTCAGCGCTCAGGGCTTTTAGCCGCGATGACTCTGGACTTAGCACGCCCTAACAACACCAAAAACACTTCTCTAGAACAACTAACACCAACTATTACCAATAAGATCTGGTGAAATTGGCTTGAACTATAAATAAATAAATCTTCAAAATGATCTTGAACTTGTATATGTCAAGTATGGATCGTCTTTGCGACTTTATAGTCAACTGGACCAGGGATCTAAAAAAAATTTTCGTGACCCTTTAGTGAGAACAAAAATAAAATTAACAACAAATAAAAACGGGGAAATTAAAATAAATTTGATCATAGTAACTTTAATGAGATTGCTGTGCCGTATTAATAATAAATAAATTCCTTATTTAATTTAATCCTTTATTTTCTATTTAAAAATAAACAATGTCAAACATTGACCCCCAAGGGGGTCGCGACCCACCGGTTGAACACCCTTGAACTAGGCGACCCGTGACCCCTTGTGTCACTCAGTGTTAAGAAATTATAGCAACAGTTAATAATATATATTCACTGAATGTGATTGACAGGAATAACTGTTATTGCTATTTCTTGTTATTAAGTCATGAAAACAAAGATTGTTATATGGTCTAAGCATTTAATGTAGTATTCTTAACATTATTCAAGATATATACAATATGTATATTTAATAAAATAAAAAATCATTTATTTTATTACATAAAATAATGAAACAGCAATTACAGATATACACACAATCAAACATATTTAAAACTAACAAAACCCGTAAATTGAAATATTTCATTTATTTTAACCGTTACAAAATAACATTAATGAAAGGAATGTGTCTTTATAATAAAGACACATTCTTAGAAAATCATATTTAAATAATTAGTTGTGCAATCCGTAATTGTGTCGTATTTACTCATTCTGAGGTAAAATGATAAACAAACAAAATTGGGTTGGTCCAGTGGGTTGTTTTCACTGGACCAACCCGTCAGCACCATATCCTTGGTGTCTTCCTGATGATGAACACAAAGTGTTCGAAACGCGTTGAATAAAACTTCATTTGTGAGGAGACTTTTGTTTGTTTATCCATTTTACCTCACAATCGTATTTAAGCTGACATTTGTGTTCATGTTTATATTTCTAAAATTATTCATTTTAAACCTCTAATGTATAAATAGTTTACTATATATGCTTTGGGAATTTCATACATATGTTTAATGTTTAACTTTCAAATACGATTGTTAAATCAAAATGTTTACTTTGAATTAATTTGAACCTGGAAAACTGACAGATTCCTGATATAAAACAAATAAAATTTGTTACATGTATATATGTATAACAAGAATTAACAGTAAATAATTGAAATAAAAAAAATATCGTCAAGACTTCAATAAGATTTCCAAAAAATGGAACTGAGATCATTCGTAGAAAAACTGTCTGGTTTATTCTATAACGTAAATAGATTTAACAGATGGAGTCATAATTTTACTTGACTTATGTTAAGAGAATATATTTTTCAGTCTTCTTTCTTTTTAATGCATTATATGTAAATTAATATATTACTGTATATTAAAGTATATATTACTGTTTTCTATAATATTTATTTGAATAATTCATCATAAACTGGAATTAATAGGTATTCTAATTTTCACCTCGGTGCAAAAATTCTAACAAGAACATCAGAGTATCATAAGTATATTGATCAGGGGTGGGCAATTATTTTGACTCGCGGGCCACATTAACTTTAAAATTTTACAGGTGGGCAACATTGATTTAAAAATCTGACAGGTGAGCCATTTCAGCGCAAGATACAATATAAACACAGAATTAGTTAACAGTATGTATTAAACAAAAACAAAAAAAGTCATTGAAGTATAAACATACTCTTTTAATGATAACAGTGTTGTTGATCACAAATTTTAAATATAGCATCGAAATCTGGGGCAGTTCTCAGAACAGATCTGAGATATTCATCACCCATCTGGGATCTTTAAGTTTTTTCTTAGTATTTATCACACTTAAATAATCTGACCAGCAAAAGAAGAACGAAAGCTGAAAGTGTGATACTGCATCACTTGATGTTGAAATGCACTTCATTGTGAGACAAAATAATTAATATAATCATTTACATCAAACCTAAATCATGTACCAATCTTCGGTGGGCCGGATGTGGCCCGCGGGCCACAGTTTGCCCACCCCTGATATAGATAGAGATCAATATAATAAAAGGTTAGCACGAATATATTATGTAGACATTACAAAAGTCATAATTTATTAAACGCCAACTCCAAATCCCATATGATTATCATAAAAAATTAGTCCTACAAACTTGTTCTCGACCAGCTGCAAGCAAAGGAAGAATATAGATACAGGAAACTAATAAAGAATTACTATTTAGCCAGTTTTATGAATATTAGAACAGAACTTTAAGCTTTGTGCAGCTGTGAACAATGTAGTTACAGATCAAGGGTCATCAACCGGTGGGTCACGACCCCCTTGGGGGTTGAGAGAGGGTTAAACGGTGGTCGCGAAATGTTTAAAATTGTTTATTTTTTAATAGAAAATAAAGGACTAAATGTAGCACAGCAATTTCATTAAAATTACTATTGATCAAATTTATTTTAATTTTCCCTTTTTTATTTGTTGTTAATTTTATTTTTGTTCTCACTAAAGGGTCGCGAATAAATTTTGGCGTCAAAAATGGGTCGGGGTGTAAAAAAGGTTGAAGATCCCTGCTATAGATACTGCAATCTTTATATCATTAGTTGTGCAATCCGTAATTGTGTGGTATTTACTCATTCTGAGGTAAAATGGATAAACAAACAAAATTCTCCTCACAAATGAAGTTTTATTTAACAGCAACAACGCGTTTCAAACACTTTGTGTTCATCATCAGGAAGACACCAAGGATGTGGTGCTGAAGGGTTGGTCCAGTGAAAACAACAATTAGGAAGACATTTTTGTTCATTAGGGAATTTGTTCATTGTGTGGTATCACAAAAGAGTCAATAATTGGGCACTGAGTTCTCTCATGGGACAGCCACTGTAACTTAACCTAATCTGGATATGTGAATACGCTAGAACAGGGGTGGGGAACCTTTCTTGGAGTAAAGGCCATTTTAGCACCGTCCACTTCCACAAAAGGCTACAACGAATGGTTAAGCAAATTCTTATATAATAGTTATATTGTAAAGTCTTTGAACCTATCATTATATTACTCGATCATTGCATATAAAGCTGTTTTGCATCTTTCAAATGATTCAACAGTTCACTGATGAATGATTCAAACTCACTGCCTTCGTTTATCACCCTTGTTAACTAAGGAGAATGATTTTCTAAAAGCTTAGACTTTTCAAGTAATGATTGATAAATAGTCTTCTTCCTAAATGCCATAATTGTTTCTCCTTATTACCATAATTGTAATTCTTTATTTTTTCCTCCATAATCAGCAAAAGGCCGCATTTCATGGTTTAGAAGGCCACATGCGGCCTTAAGGCCCGTAGGTTCCCCATGCCTGCTCTAGAACAATGATGGCAAACTTTTTGAGTTCAGCGTGTCAGAATTTTGAAAAATCGAGACATAATTATCGTCACGTGTCACAGGTCTCAAAAGTAAGTACTAAAAAGAAAATACAAATAATTATAATTTTTGTAAGTTGACTATTTGTTTAATGCCATTTAAAATGCAAAAACAATTATTTTTAAATCATTTTAGCATTCAGAATTTTGAATTTAGAATTTCATATTAATATAAATATTGAAACAATATTTATTGAATGTTAAATTATTTTTTAATGGCATTTAAAATACAAAAACCAAAATTATGAAACCAGAATTTGGCATGTTTTCAGATTCAGCATTTTTATATTAATATCAGTATTACAACAATATGTTTAAATGTTTTTAATATGTATGTTTGTAACGTAAAATTATTGACTTGTACATACAAATCTGGTTTAAGAAATAAAGTATTAATTATATTTACAAAATTCATATTATTATTATTATTATTAACTAATTTTGGCTGTTATGAGAAAAAAATATTTAAATTATGAAATTTTTAAGTCTGAAGATGCATGTTACTAAATGAGGTTGTCTGTCAACACTGACACGCGTGTCATAGATTTACCTTCACCACGATAGAACTATGTTAGAAATATAGGTGCTCCGTTTGAACTAAGGTAACAAACCATAAAGAAATACATTAAATGTTTGACTATCTATGAAGACAAATAAATGTCAAATTGAGAACGTAACAATCCATTAAATGTGTGAAAAGCGTCAGTTGAGAGCTAAATGTTAAATTGTACCTACATTTTTCATTATACTATGTTAAGAGTTATTATGTTAAGAATTGTGTTTATACATACAAATACTTACAGTGATTAAGTTTTATATATGAACATTTTGATTTGAATATTTCTTAATCATTTTTTATGCTATATATATTACGTTATAAGTTTTACTGATTTAGACATAGATCTGATCATAAATATCTTCTGGTTAGATATCATCGATATATAATAACTTATCTTTTTGCTTATATGGAGTAGGGCCGAATAGTAATTACTAATAATTTAGTAATACTTACATATTTTAAACATACGAATTAATCAATCAGAAATAAATAAGCAAGACTTATATCCATTAAACTTTAACAATACTTTAGCCAAAAGATTTGAATTATGGTTCAAATTCTATCATTAATATTTGTAATACTATCATGAATACTTAAAGTTAATAAGTTATTATTTAACTTATAACTTTCTTTAATGCTTAAAGCAAGTTAAACCAATTAGATAAGAAACGTTAATGGTAAACTATTGCTAATAACTAAAGCTTTGTTAAAGTTGAAAAGAAACCCATATAAATTTACAATAATTGTCTTCAATATGAATCTGAAAACAATAATAAAATTCTGGTACTTGGTTGCTTCCAATTGAACAAAGCATATGGAAATATTAGAACTTGGTTATTCATAAGGAATAACTGCCTGCGGCCGCCATTACCAATTAAAGTCAAAATGTAAACAAACAGGTTATACAGCAAACCTTATCTATTATGATATTTTTTGGATATTTGTTTGGTAGCACCTGAACCACTACTCTGATTTGAAAAAAATTACATAAACCTTCCCGGGGATATACCTAATAATTTCTCAAATTTTCACGGCGATTGGATGTATAGTTTTTGAATCTATCGAGTACAGACAGACAGAGAGACACACATTCATTTTTATTTATATAGATAATAATAATAACTAACAAAATAAGTGGAAGATGGATCCTGAGAGCTGACCTTGTGCTTCATCTTCCATCCAGGAGACTCGGACGGACTAAGAAGGGACATAGGTCCTAGATGGTTGTTACTTCTGGAAGGGCCTTCCACAGGACTGGGGGACTTGGTGACAGCAGACACAGATCGGCGTTCTTCCACACTTCTTCTTCTCATTGACGAATTAACAACACTAAAAACAACAGATACAAACAGATGTTTAAAAAAAAAACTAACAGAACTGTTCGTTTATCATTTATGTAACAATAGTGTTGGTTAAGAAAATAAACTTACTATTTTCTATGGATCCTGTGAATCTATTTCATTGAGTACATCTATGGATATGAGTAAAGAAGGAAATAAACGTTTGAAATGTGTGAATATACCGTCTTTGTCCGAAAATAAGACATCCCTCGAAAATTAGCCCTACCCTGATTTTGGGGACTTTTTAGAATATAAGCCCTCCCCCAAAAATAATCTCTAGTCAAAATAATGTGAAAAATGTAATTTGTTAAAGAATAATGTTGAATTTAGTAGCTATCTCCAGTTTGCCCAGATATTTCAGAGAATTTTTTGAAACAAAATACTCTGAGAAATTCCTTGTTTACCTGTACAGTTCGTTTCATACAATAAGAGGCACGTGTCAAAATTAATTCCTGGAATATATAAAGTAGAATTTACCTTAAAAGTTTAATTGAAGGCAGCAATGTACATAAAGTGACAGTGCAGGTACAACGTTTTGTGCATTTCAGTCTTGTAAGCCTAATTATTACCTATTACTTAATGTACTAGAAGCCCTTCCCCGAAAATAAGCCCTAGACGTATTTTGGACCTAAAAAAAAAGTAATACAGTGTCTTATTTTCGGAAAAAGACTGTATGTACGGGGGGAGGGGGAGAGATTTAGGAACTAAATTAATCATATTATTATAAACATTCATCATAACTTGTGAATCATTGTCATAGACACCAAACCGGTTTCGCATAAGTGCATCTTCAAGAGAAATTGAACAAGTCCCTTCTTGAAGATGCACAAACCGATTGGCCTCTACGTAACGATACACAAGGTATGACAGATTCTTATTGTAATCTTATCTTTATTAACGTCTGCGGTACTAACAATGTGGATGTATTTTACTAATTTAATATTTACTAATATAAATAATTTAAATAATACAATAAAATAAATAATGCAAATAGATATATGTATTGAATGTTACGTGAAATTATATTGATTACTTTTTAAAAAAAAATAATTAAAATATTTGGTTCAGCAGAATGTAAAAAATGGCTTATTTAAACGAAAAAACGCATTTTTATTGAAATATTAGTTCTTTTCTGTACTCTTTTCAATATAAAAGGCAAAGAGTTAGGTTATTGCAATGGGAATCCTACTTAGGTCAAACGTTGGCCCCTTCTGATACGACACAATAAAGATCGTTCCTACATTGGAAGTCCTAAATTTTGCCTAACGCGAACTTCAACGAGTACCTGACATCGTACATGCTCGGATCGACGGCTTAGTATCCTCTCTGAGGAATGACAAGCTCAAATTTTTTTACCACCAGATCTACCAGTCCAGAGGAGAGCAAGTTGCCACTGGGTTACCCTGGATCCTGAAGCAATGAAGGGCATTTATCCTATAGTTGATTGATGAATGTAGAGTTCTGTCGAAGGGAAGACTAATCAAGGAAAAGGTGGCCAGCTTAACCTAGTGGCCACGTGGTCAACTTTGGACTGGTAGGCCCAGGGTTCAATACCCACTCTAGCCCTCGATTTATTCATGTGAGAGGTGAATAAATATAAGCACATCGTCACTCAGAGATGACGTTAAGCCGCCCTGGGCCTGCACGATATCAAGTACGATGGTAAAGTTTCCTAGTGTAAATACACTTGAGTTATGCAAAATTTAGGACCAATGTACGTACATCTAAAAATGCAGAATCAATTTTCATGTGTGGTATCAAAAAGGGACAAAATGTTCGGCCTATATGTGTTCTCCGGTGGACTATCACTGGAACTTAAAAGAACAAGAAGAATTAAAGAGTTCCTAGTAAGGGAGTTCAATATCTGAAGTATCAAATATACAAGGAAACCCTATTAGAGATACGAGTAAAAGGCGCACAGATAAACAGTCGTATCACCAGAGCGCTACAAATTGGATTTTATTTTACATGCACACAATATCACCTTCAGTTTAAGTTTTAATACAACAAAACCGAAAGGAATCATGATTATTTCAAATAATAAAGTTATTATTCCATAATAACTTAGTATAAATCCAATCTTATTTAATATGCAGTAGTACCTCGAGATACGATGTCCCAACATACAAGTTATTTGAGATACGAGCTGTCAAATGAGCGAAATTTTGTTTTGAAATACGAGTGAAATTTGAGATACGAAGAACAGCCAATTGTAGTATCAGGTCATTTATAAATATTTATGTACATTTCTTTTTTCTACGACGCCGCCTACGGCCCACTCAGTTCCCAGTTTACCTTTGAAACTTGGAAGATCAATTCAATTGGAAGATCTTGGGAATGTGGGAAGTTTCATAGTTCGTGGCAAAGAAACACTCCTAAAAGTTGTTACAACTGGTCGTGTTTCGGATCTATTTTATGAAAACTTGCCTAACTCATTTCCGTAACATTCTGAAAGAGAGGAAGAAACAAACCTCCCTAGACAGTTTTTTTTTTAATCCTGCGAAAAAGGCAAAGACCAGTGAAGAGAAAAGCAGTAACTAAAATTAAGCATACAATAGCATTTAAGTTATGTGTAAGTTAAATTTAAATAACGAAAATACAAATTACATATGTACGTAAACTTAATAAAACCAGTTTTTTAATCAGTTTTTTCTAACCACCTCTACATTCTCTTTTATTATATTTTTATACAATATTTGTCATTTATAAATACATTTTTCTTATTCAAAATCACATAACAAAAACAATTAGGGGTAAGTATTTTTGGGGCTGAAACGGATTAATGGCATTTCAACTGATTTCAATTGGGAAAATTGCTTTGAGAAACGAGTAAATTGACATACGAGCAAGGTTACGGAACGAATTAAACTCGTATCCCGAGGTACCACTGTACTGGGAAGCATTTTTAAAATTTGAATCGTAAGGCATTGCTTGGAGACACAGGATAGTTGAGAATTAAATTTATTTAAATAACTAATTATTGAAGTAAGTCAGGCATTATGTTTTGTTTTCCAATGCCCACACTTATAGGCTTTTCGTTTTAAGATAGGCGAAAAGTATGGCTCATTTATTATTTGGCACCCATCTTAATAATCGGTGAGGCACACTACCAGGTTAATTCTGCATTGGAAGATCTAAATAAGTATGGGTCTTTAACGAGTACCTGACACCGAATAGACTCGGAACCGACGACTTAACGTCATCTCCAAGGGACGACGTACTCTGGTTGTTCAGCTCCCATATGAAGAAATGGAGTTGAGAGTGGTAGGTAATTGAACATGGGATCTAACAAACCAGAGGGGTGTATGCAAGCTACTGGTTAACCATGGCCCTCGCCAACATTATTATATTATTTAACGTAATCAGCAGAGGAGAAAAGGGTTAAAAATTTTAATTTAATCTTGAGAGACTAAAGGAAAGAAGTAATTAAAAGAATGTTTTAACAAGCTTAATATATATCTTATTTTAAATAAGGATAAAAGACACTCAAAAAGCTTGACTGTGGATATGATTCATAAAAGAACCAATTAAGAAAAGGGTCAATGTAATTATTACTAAAGTGATCAGTATCTGAAGAAATTAAGGTGGGGTTGAAATAAAAAAACAGGGTTTCTCTCATCTCAAAGATACTCAGATAAAAGGGTATAAATGTAATTTGTTGAAATTAAAATTAATTCATTAACTGAAGCAGTAAGACAAGTGCAAATATTTATAAAAAGCAATTGACTCAAATAACAAGTAAAACAAAAGATTTAATTACCTTTCTCAAAGCTTAAAAGGGATTTAACGTTGAGGGAATCATTGTGACTTGATACAAAACATAAGAGGCGTTGAAATAAAATGTAACGAAAGAAAGACAGTATAATAAATGGAGAAAATAAATTAAAGGAAGGTTCTAACTTACCAGGGGGTGATGTAAATACATCGTAATATTATAAAAAAGAAAAAAAAAACGATTCACTAGGTCAGAGGTTCCCAAAGTGGGTTCCAAGGAACTGTCTGGGGTTCCGTGAAAAACAGTACAAACATTCTTCCAAAAATTTTTTTTGTGAGTATGGATTCTATATTCTATATTTCTTGTGAATCATGAAACCGAATAATATTTATATCTACATATACCCATAAGCAGAAGTGGTCAAAATTTTATTCATATTTAGGGTGAATCACTAGTCAGTTTTTGGAACTATCTGATTCCCCAGTTTCCTGCTATTGCAAAAGTAGCACTTTTGGATTTCTCATTCAAACTGCCATAGAAACCAAATACCAAAGTAGTTTTAATGCTGGGGATAACTTGAGAATCAAACTATTAACTATAAAGCCAAAAATGATTACAAAACAAACTCTGTGTTAAAATTGCTAGTAATTCTGTTTTATGTGTTATGTACTTGAAGAAAATATTAAAATTAAAATCTTTTAGTTTTGAATTTTTCTTCGAAAAATACACATTTAATAATATTACTTTTTAATTGTTTTTAAACATACATACTATTTAAAAAGTCATATCAAAATATTTACTTCATGATTGTATGAAATCATTAGAATTTGGGGTTTCCGGCAAAGTTACTGGAACCAAAAAGGGTTCTGCGTCGAAAAAAGTTTGAAAAACTCTGCTCTAGGTGAATCGATCCCGGTGGGTCACACATTTCTATAATATGATATATTGTAGAATTTCATATACGAGAAAACACACATACAACCAAAAAAATATATAAGAGACGGTACCACAGCAACCTCTGTGGTACTAGCTATAGGCATGTATTAAACAAAAAAGTTAAATTTAACCTTTTTAAATTAAATAAAATTAATTTAAATAATTTAAAAAGGTTGAATAAACAATAATATAGATTAAATGATTAATGCGAAAGGGATGATTAAATAAATGAAACAAAAAAGACAAAAGAATATCAAAAAGTGCAAAAGATTGGAATATCTGGTGGATGCTGACATCTAGAGCAGCGATGAACGAGGATATTCAATGATGGGAAACAACTGCAGCAGAGACGTTCACCCAACGGAGGAGCGGACCAAACTGACCGGCCTTCCTCCAGCTGGGAAAAAAACTAATAAATCGAGCATTCTTTTTGTTTAAAATAATGGTATCGGTGTTTTGTTATTTCTACGTCACACATTTTAATTTACTAAAATGAAATGTAAAATAACTACATTAAGAGTCCTAAATTTTGCCTAACTCAAGTGCATTCAGAGTAGAGATCTTTAACGAGTACCTAACATCGCACAGGCTCAGGACTGACGGTTTAAAGTCCTTTCCGAGGTACGATATGCTCAGATTTTTTTGTCGCCTCCCGCGTTAATAAATCCGGGGGCCAGAGGTGGAATCAAACTCCCGATCTACCGTCTTTTTCTGAAAATAAGACACTGTCTTACTTCATTTTTAGGTCAAAATCCGTGCTAGGGCTTATTCTCGGGGGAGGGTTTCAAGTACATTAAGTAGATTTACATATTTTTGTTTAATATTTAGTTTTATACAGGAATTTTAATTTATTCGATTACAGTCATGTCATCTCCTAGAACATCGTCATAAATTATCAAATTTTTGAATTCCGTTCTGATTTTCCTCCAAATCTATTTCCTGTAGAATCATTCATCTGAATCTCTCATGTCTTGCAATATAGCTGTGGTCAAATGAATACTTCTTGTCTAAGTAGCCTCCTTGAAACGAACTTTAGAGGTAAACAAGGAATTTCTTGGAATATTTTGTTCCAAACAATTGTCTGAAATATTACGACAGCTAGAGTACCTACTACATTCAACAGCAATTTTTAAACGAATTATATTTTTCACATTATCTTAACTAGGTCCTATTTTCAGGAGAGGGCTTATAGTCCAAAACGTTCCGAAAATCTCGCTAGGACTTATTTTTGGAAAAAGACGGTAATAGTCCAAAAGCGAGCACGTTAGCTTCTGAGCTAACCTGTCTTCCGCTTTTATCTTTATCAATATGTCCTGTACTGTACCATTTCAAACTTACCATAACTGTGTCTATTAATTATTGGAGTGCACTCAGTTTGAATTTCACTAAATTGAGCTTTTGTTTGTAATATTCTGGAGTAGGGTAATCCCTCACTGGTTCGCGGTTCAGTTTTCGCGGGTTCAGTGTTTCGCGAGTTCCTGAAATGTTCAATGAAAAATTTAAAAAATATAAAAAAATAGTCAACTGTCATTGCAGTAAAAAATAAAAAAAATACAACTCGTAATGAAAAAGTACAGTAGTTAGTATTAGAGAAGAAAATATACAGGATTCTTCTTGTACGATCGAGAAAGATATCAAACAACCAGTGGCTTGCTAGGTCAAAATATATTCTACAGTATTAAATTAAAGGCTAGTAAAAGCTATTAAAAAATATTCAATAAAGACAAAAAAATTTTAAAAATTTTTAAAAATTTTTTTTTCAAAAATGAATGAATAATATTAAAACAATCATTTGTAACAAGAGAATAATAAAAATATGAAAATATAGAAGTTGAAATTAATAAAAAAATAACCAAAGATGTTTCCTTTTGATCAGATTGGCTAATTCATATCGCCCAACTTCCAGTTTACCACGCCATCCACACCATTGTGAATCTATGCACTACACATTAGTCTTTGTTCAGAATTATTTTTATTTTGTTCTTTTTGTTTTTTTTTATTTACAACACAGTGCAGTATTGAGTAAGGTCAGGATTCTCCCTGTTTATCCGCGAAAAGTGAGGGTTTACTGTATACGTCGGTGACAAGACAAAGGTTGGGTTAGGTTAAGCAGCAATGGCAGTCCTATGAATGAACACACATATACCAAAAATCGGCCCTTTGTGATACCACAGAATGAACATTCTACATTGGGAGTCCTAAATTATGCCTAACTCAAGTGTATTTAGAGTAGCTGAAGTCGTACAGACTCGGGACCGACGTCTGACCGACTTTTTTCTTCCTCGCTCGTGAACCAATAGGAAGCTAGAGTGGGAATCGAAGCCCGGATCTACCAGTCTAGAGGCGAGTACGTAAATCATTGGGCTATTCTAGTCGCTGGTAACAAGACAAGTTTCTGCTGATGAGTTATTGATGTTCAAGATCAATTCAGAATGTAATCACTGACTTAAATTAGTCAAGAAAATAAAATTGAATTACATTTATAGTTTTACTAAAGAAACAAAGAAAGAAAACTGTTTATTGAGAGGCAGTGTTGCTGACCCGATTCGAGTAGGGCTTCGGCCGCCCCTGCGCCGGGGACTCTCCCTGGGTCTCTTACTCTTACCGCAAGTGCATTCTTCACTAGATTCATCTGTTGTCTGAGTCCCTCCAAACCCGTTTGTCATTTCAGTCTTTTTCTAAAACAAAATAAAACCATTTTTTTTATTAGAAAAAAGTAAAAACAATATTAAATCTACAATAAACATACCTTATCGTCAGCAGAAGTTACCAAACGTTCAGAGAACGATCTTTCCTCTCTTTTAACTGCCTCATGCCCACCAGAACCTCGGCCGGCAGGAGTTAGTGGAGTCAACTGGCCATGAAGCTACAAAGGAATGAACAGTAATAGTCTCTTTAGGTCCTTTACATAGAACTAACATTACTTACACACACCACACACAACCTTGATTCAAATTAAATTACCTTTATGAGGTAAAATAGATAAACACACAAAAGTCTCCACACAAATGAAGTTTTATTTAACAACAACAAAAAACGCGTTTCGAACACTTTGGTTCATCATCAAGAAGACACTATAATACAAATTATAGCTAAACAGTAACAAAATTGGAGTGAAATAATAAAATTTAATTAAGATAATAATTTAGCTAAACCTAAACTTTAGGTCCGCTAAACTTTAGTTTTATATATATATATAGTTAAATAACGCCCCATATTTGGCTTGTAACTGTTTCTTACACAATTTCTCCAGTTTCCGGAATTCCTTCCTCGTCTCTTCATTAAAACTATAAAGCTTATCACCAATATTGCTAGTCGACATGTTTCGAATGTACCACATTCATCATCAGGACAATAATGAGAATAATAGTAGGATTGTTGGTTTATATATATAGAGGTGGATTACTATTGGAATGTTCACAGGACATCGCCCTGGGTCACGATGCATTATGGGGGATTAAGGCAGGGTGGTTAGACTCACTTGGCTAATCTGGTTTGGCCTGTTAGAAAATAATTTTAAATTCGACAAGAATTATTAAGTTTGATATTTATGGCTGGCTGCTTTTCTTGAATTATTAATGCTTCTAATATTTGTAATTTAACATGGTTTCTTTCTTTAGCGATAATTTTCGTTGAATTCACCATCATTTCTGTTGTGAGTCTTGTCTTATGGAGTGCTGTTTTATGGGATTTTGGCGCGCCGGCAGAAAGGTGCATTGTAATTCTTCTTGATAATGAAGTCGTGGTCATTCCTATATATGAGCTTTTAGGGGCCTCGCAGCTCCCGATATTGCACGAGTACTCATATATAAGATTTGTTTCTTTTGAATATTTTACGCCAGGACTATTTTTCATGATTAAACTGCCTATTGAAGGGCTTTCTTTGGTAGTAGGTTATCAGGGTCAAACTATCCTCAGGCTTAATACATTTAACATGGCTTTTTATAATACCTTTGAAGACACGTTCATCAGTTTTATATTCATCAGTATATTGGTTCTTGTAGAATATTTTGTGGTTTGTACCTGTCATTTGGCTCTTATTGTCTGAGGTGAATCTATTCTCCAGGTAGCGTCTTAAAATGCTGTCGAAATATTTGTTTGAGTAACCATTGTTGATTAGCGCTTGCTTGGTTGAAGAAATGTTACTATTAAAAAGGTCCCAGGATGAGGCGGTCTTGTACGTTCTGTGGATGAGGGATCTGATAGTGGCGTCTTTATACCGTTGAGGGCATTCACTCTTCGCATTTAGGTATGATGCTGTGTTGGTAGGTTTTCTGTAAGTAGAAGTCTGTAGTATGTTATTTTGCAGGTTGATATTTACATTCAAGGAAGTTCATTCTCTTTTCTATTGCTGTTTCTATTGTAAATTTTAGACAGGAGTTTTTTTCAAATGCTGACTTAAGGTTTAGTAATTGCACTGAATCTTTTGCGACAACAGAGGAATCATCCACGTAAATGACAATAAATAGCAGGCTTTAATTCAGGGCTGTTGTTTAAGGTTTTATTTTCCACCGAGCACATATAATAGTTTGCGAATGTGATTTCTTATTGTGGTTTGGTCATATATATATATGATTTGTTTTCTTGACCCAATATTTATATGATGTAATTTTTTGAGGGTTGAGGTCTAACCTTAATTAACACACACACATTAACTCACATTAACATGTGTTAATCATGTAACAGCAGTAAATTAAGGTATGCTGAACATAAACAGATTTCCAAGGCCTGACGATGACATAAATATATGTCGAAACGTCAGCAAAAGAACTAGTTTAAAATAATTAGACCTCAACCCTCAAAAAATTATATATATATATATATATTGTGTGTGTGTGTAATTTGTAAGACATATACATCTTATATGTCTTAATTGAAGATTAAGTGCAAATAATCATAACAACACATTGACAAATAACTATATCTCAAAATAAAAAAAAAATATGAAGTTAATTAAAAAAAAAATTCGAAGTTATAACAGAAAAAGTATTACCAAAATATATTAATATTTACAGTTGATTAAAAAAAATTATTGAAAACATAAATATTAAAAGTAAGTACATTATTTAGAAACAGTTTTTTTTGTTAAAAATTACCTGGTTTGGACTTTTCCCAAAGGAACTTGATGGACTTTGAGAAATATCCAGAATAGGCTTCTTTAATCGAGGACTTCTCACTGGAAAAAATAAACAACACTTGATTTTAACATGTGTGTCCATCAATACCAAAATGGGTAAATTATTTTCTATTATTTTCTATTTTAGTTTACAATTTGGCAACTCTAAAATTAATAATGAAACAAAAATAAAAACTATTGCTATTTGCTAATTATTATAACTGGAATTCTTGGAATCTACGATGATTTTTGATTTTTACTATGTACTATTTACTGAAAATAAAATTTCTTATAGCATTAATAATCTCCAAAACAATTATATTCAAATCTATAAAACATCTCTTAAGAATAGGAATAATTTTAATTATAACAATAAATTTATCAATAATAAGAAATATAATTAATTCTCCTGGAATATCTTACATTTTAATTATCGTAATGTTAGGAGGAATACTAGTATTATTTATTATATAGCAAGAATTGCATCAAATGAAATAATAAAGTATTATTCCTGTATGAATAATAATAATTAAGTGAAAGGAAATTAAAATAAATAACAAACCACAAATATATATAGAATTTATATCTTTCTTCGAATTGCTGTTTACTATAATTACAGCATGAAAATTCACTATTACTCAAATGTACCTAGAAATTTGGTGACTCAAACTATTTGGAATGGTTTTCAAAACAATATACTATGATTATGACTGCGCGCAAGTATTTTCAAACAAACAGTGTTGCACCTAAACAATTTTATTACATATCATCATACCCTAACAACCCTTGAATATAGACAATTAATTATATTTTATTCCAATCATAAGAAATGTCATTATAATTAAATAGATATACTATTTTAATAACAAAGACATACGAAAATTAAGAAATATTTTAACAAAATAATTTAAACCATAAATAACTCAAAAGTGATTGATAGCCAATAAGTATTATTTACTAATATTAGTATTATATTATAATAAAACTATTAAGAAAAATTCATCAATAAAGTTTGATTAAATATTACAATATTAAAATAATTCAATTTAAGTAATAAATTTTAAGATTAATCAAAGAGAATAAATATAGCATTGATAAGGAAAATATATTTTAAAATAATATTTCTTTTTAATTTTCCTTCACGCCTTCACATTTTCATTATTGTTTATTTCATTTTTATATATTATTTAGTAAAAATTATGAGCTGAAAAACATTAGGCACTGATAATAATGTTAATAGAATTGGTATCTATGTATCGTACATAGACATAATCTACATTCATAGAGCTGTAACTTAAGTGTTTTTTCTTTTAATAAACATTTCCAAATGGATTTTTATAATTAACTATCCTGAACCCATTAAATATTAAGATGGCTTATTCTCCAGAAGTTCTTATAAATTATAAACGTAAATAAAACAAACCATATATTTTTATTTTCACATCCATATGTTAGTGACACATGTCAACATTATATTAATTAATAAAATAATGAGTTATTTTAATTCACTTCCTGCGAGTCTACGATGGAAATATCCAATGAAGTTGTTCTAAAAGTGTATGGTGATGAAAAAACTTTTCCTTTAAATTAAAACAGATTAGCTTTTGTCGTTCATTCAAAATAAAGAAAGGTAATCTACACCAAGGATGGAGAATCTTTTACACAACCCTCAGCCAAATTTTTAACTTAGGTTTTAAGATGCCTATTAATCTCTTGTAAACCAACGTCTAGTTCTATTATATAAAAAGAAACCTGATATATATATATATATATATATTTATATCAATGATCAAACCACAATATGAAATGGGAAAACAAGATTAAGATCTTTCAACCATGCAATTAGATACTTAATTAGATACTTTCATTATATCCAGTATCTAATGAAATCCACTAAGCCCATAGTAAACACCGAGTTCGACGAGGCACACTTCCAAGCCAGGACGCCAAGACCTTCATCCAACTCTATTGAAAAATTAAGTAGGGACTGCGAGCCCTCTCCTGGAGTGAAGGCTGAGGCGGCCGAGCAGACGGAGTGTGCTAAGGAGAAACGTGTTTAACGAAAAAACACCCACAACCAATAAGAAGTGCCCAAAGTAATACGTAACATGGATTGGCTCGTCCTTTTCAATAACTAATCTGGCATTCAACATATATATACACAATTAGACGAAACGATTCTTCGAACTGAATAAACTAGAATTTAAAAAGAACACATAGAAAAGAAATCACTGAACTCACTACTATATTTCGATGTCCTCGTCTTCAGGAAAAGATGTGAATCGCTCCAAAGGCTGAGTCGTTATCAGCCTTTGGAGCGATTCACATCTTTTCCTGAAGACGAGGACATCGAAATATAGTAGTGAGTTCAGTGATTTCTTTTCTATATATATATATATATTATATATATAATATATATATATATATATATATATATAACAGATTCAATAATATATCGACCGTTTGATATAATAGGTGTGTTCTCTAATCGGGGTTCGGTCAATTTTCCAGGATAAAAAATTAAACTCTCGTTGCCAACATTTCGGTTTTATTTAAAACCTTTTTCATAGGCAGAAGTAAGAATTTTTTAACTAAAGAAATGAAATTTACATTATTTAAAGGAACAACAATGTTAACCGGACAAAACCTTCGACTAGACTCAGTCTATTCTATATATATATATATATATATATATATGAATAATAATCAAAATAACACTTGATGTAATAGATGGATTAATTTACCACAATGAAAATAATTTGGAAACAATGCTCTAAGGCCTTTCGTCAACACATCGTCAGAGAGCAAGTGAACTAAAAAATAATAAATACTTGTTAACCTGGTTGATAGAGGTTAACCTGGCCTTGTTAATTATAATTATGTATATATATATATATATATATATATATATATATATATATATATATTATATTTATATAATTACCAGTTATTAAATAAAGACAATAAATAAAACAATACTAGATAAAGCTGGTCAACTTGACACACCTAATGAAACTTTTGAGGTTGGTATGTTACTCACAACTTTTGCTTATTAAAAATGCCAATCTACCTGTCAAAAGAGATTCCTTGTTATCTGATTTCGGAGACAGTTCCAGTTTAAAGCCTTTTTTTACTTTCTTCTTTTCTTCCTCTGACCATGATCTATTAAAATAAAACCAATGAAAGTGAGCCTACATAACTTATAAATGCTAGTCAATTTTACAAAAATTATAAAAATATCATTTTTTAAGTACAAATGTAGCAGTAAATTGATAGTTTCAACGAACAAGAAATATTCAATTACATATCAGTTCATAATATTTTAAAAAATGTTTAATAAATTTTTTTTAATAAAAATTCGTTTAATATAAATTAAACAAAAATTGACCATAGTTTAAATTTTAGTTTAAAAGAATGAAAATTTTGTACACATTTTTTATTTTTATTTTAAAAATCACTTAAATTGTTAGTTGAGTAACGGAATGATGTCTAATCTATTCACAATATTTTCCCTTTCTAGTATAAGGGAATCTTTCTAGTATTAGTTATTCTTTACTAATAAAGTCGAGAAATATTCAGTTTTGAATAATAGCTTAAATAAATACAGATTTTTTTCATTTTTAACTGCATATTTGTTTTTCTACTAACAACAGAAAATAAATATATAGTTTTTCATGAAACTATACATTTTTGTAGTGAAATAATAAATATATACATAGCTTCTCATAAAGAGTAAGATCCCTCATTAGCAATTATAATATTATACAGCCAAACTAGGAATCATAACTACTACCAATCTACAAAAAGATCCTTCAGGCAGATTAATTTAAATATCCTTAGTTGTGCAACCAGTAATTGTGTGGTATTTACTCATTCTGAGGTAAAATGGATAAACAAACAAAAGTCTCCACACAAATGAAGTTTTATTCAACGCGTTTCGAACATTTTGTGTCTTCATCCTCAAGAAGATACTATAATATAAATTATATCTAACAATTACATTGAAATCAGTTGTAACTGATTAGATATAATTTGTATTATAGTGTCTTCCTGAGTATGAACACAAAGTGTTCGAAACGCGTTGTTGTTGTTGAATAAAACTTCATTTGTGTGGAGACTTTTGTTTGTTTATCAATTTTACCTCAGAATACCTCGTAATTTAAATATGTTTATTTAATTAAGTAGCATATTTAAAACTATTGTATCTCCACAATTGGTTATTCACTCCACATAAACTAAGAATAAAATAAATTCTTTAGTTGTGCAGTTAGGTATTGCGTAGCATTTAATTGAAAATAATTTCTGAAACGTATTGTCTGATAATATAAGTTTGTTTATGTGGAGAATATGTGTACAACTAACCTGTATGAATAAAATAAATCTCAAAGAATTCTTGATTAGTCTTGTTTTCCCATTTCATATTGTGGTTTGATCATTGATTGTTATTTCACGTGTATATGTGAAATCTTGTTATATATAGATAAATGTCCATTACTCAACTAACAAATATAATTGCCGGTAAATTTTAACCATTTTATTTATTTAAGTATGAACTGATTTAATGTTTCACTTTTTAATTTAATTGAAATTAAATTTTTATTGGACAAATCTTTTCATAATAAAATTGAATGATTCACATTCTTTTACTTTTTTTTACGACATAAGATATCAATTATATTTTAATTTTCAAATATATCAAATATATTAATAAATTTATAATTACTTATTAATTATCAAATATATTTTATCCAATATACCAATATGTATTATAAAAAATCGTTAATATTGCATGAAATTCCAAACAATTTTTATGAATTAATTTTAGATATAAATTAGTTTAATTTGTTTTATAGCATAAAATACAAACATTCAGCAAACATGTCCTTGCAACTGGAAAAATGAAATGAAACATAATTAGTTATAAAATAGAATAGAGGAGTGTAAAAGTGAATGCAGAGGCAACAAGAGTCAGTGCATAGTATTAAGAGGGAAACATTGAAGGCAGGCTTTAGCAGGCTGTCACAGCGCTATCTGTGGGAGTAGCTTGCTTCAAGGGGAAAGGCAAGAGTCACCAAATTGAACAGTTATGTAAAGGCCTTCTCAGAGACACTTCTACATGTTTAGTTTGACATATGCAAGTAAAAACTCCTTATATGCTTAATAATCTAATCAAACCTTCAGATTATTAATGTTGATATACTTAGTGCGATGAAAAAGTAAGGACACTTTTTGAATTTCTCGCCCTCTTTACAGTCTAATTCTAAAATGTTTTGTTGTGTTAATACCTCGTCACGATCATATGTTCACAGTTTTAACTATACAGCATGTGTTGTTTTTATGTCAGAAGTATAAAGGTTAGACGCATGTTGGTATGCTCGGCGATTTTATTCTGTTGAAAATGATGGAGCAGACAGTTCGTATTACTTTTTGTGTACAAAAATGGTACTAGGTGCTAAAAAACTCTTGAAATGTTGATAGAGGAGTTGATAGTCAACGGAGAGTCAACTTGAGCAAAAAAAAAATTGTTCAACTTACTCCATAGGTAATTATTTTTTTCAACAGCAAAATATCGCCGAACACGCAACACAAATCTAAGCTCTAAAAACAACACAAGCTATATAGTCAAAACTGTGACCATGACATTGGGACGAGTGTACCAACACAAAAAAAAATTGAAATTTGAATCTACAGAGCGCGTGAAATTGAATAAATTGCTTACTTTTTGATCACACCTCATATATCATACAACTCTTAATATATCTTTAAAACTTGTATATGTACTAGGATTTGCACTAAGAAATTTTTTGTTTGCACAAATGAACCGTGTCATGTGTTACACTACATCTGTATTTTTTTTACTCTAGCAAAGTGATATTTTTTAATGAAGCCAAACATAAAATTTTACGACAGACGTTCATTGATTTTCTGGAATTGTAATATAATATATATATTGATAAAAGTATCAACCGTGGAATAGAAACAAACAAACTACAAACACACGATTACAAGGACTGGAGATGAAGTCTGCGAATTGACCATGTGAGTAGTTGGCTTCCATTGTCTTAAGAGATTTTAGTGCGTATAACTTATAAACTCCTGGTGGACCCCAAACAGGGTGTGACTACTCAATGAGCTCGTATCTTTCTTTGAAAAATATAAAACGAAATTAAATTTAATTATTCCAATTCAAAAATATCCCATATCTAACAAAACACAGGGATAAAAATTAAATCAATGTAATTTATTTTATTGTTAAAAAAAAAGATAGTTAAATTCATTAAGCCATAATACTAGAGGAATAATGATTAAAGAATAAAACTACTGGTTTGATAGGAAATAAGAACAGAAATAAATAATAAATTGGTAAAACAGCATCTAAAGATGAATTATAATTATTTTCCACCACATTTCGTCCATTTTTTCAGATTCTACTCAAAGATATAGTTTTTGAATGTTCATTCAAAAACAAAAATATCTCGATTGTGATATAAAAAAAAATTTTTTTTTTCTTCAAGACAGCGTCCATATTTCTACTCAAAAAACATTCACTGATGGGGACACTAATAATAATTTGTTTCAGATTTCATAAAAACAATGTTAATATACCTAAATTTTGTTTATGACTAAAGACTATATTAAATCTATTACAATTTTTGAATCCTCCTAACTGTTTTTTTAGGAAAAGAATTTGCTTATATTGAGTACTTTTGCAGTAACAACTCACTATATACATATTATCATATATGAATAAATGATATTGATCAGACTAATGACAGCAAACAAGAAGAAAGCTTGCGAAAAGAATTCCTACATTTACCATTGAATAAAACTCACAAAGAAATAGATAACGTGTTTAAGAAATGCTTGAACTAGCATTATAAATTATATTTAATTTATTCATAAAATAAAAAAACGATTACCTTTATATTATCGTAATTTAAAAAAAATTTTTTATAAATAATAAAATTTTATTGGATTTCTTATTTCTATGATAATTTTGATATTTTAAATAGAACCAGACTAGATCTGTTAAAATTATTAGAGAGTACAAGTAATTGAGGCCTATAAACAGTTCAGTCTGGAGTTTTTGTCTCCATAAAAAAAGCAATATGTATGTACATATAGCTTTTAGTATGTTTAAAAATAGTATATTTTATAAAACTTATGTATGAACAATAAGTCTTAGTTACTTTATACTCAAAAGAATAAAGTATTTATTTGATTCAGCTCTGAGAATAATTACAAATATGGGCAAAACGTTAATGTAAGGTTTTATAACAGATGAAAACATTTATAACAGATCAAAAATTGAGAAAAAAAACAATACTTTAAAATGAAAAAAAGTACTCTTTCAGAAATATTTAAGTTTGCCTTTTATTTAAATATTTTTCAAAGCTAGATTTAATCATTTTTATGATTTAATCTACATCAAATATCAAGAAAAATAAAAAAAAGAATATTTTTAAACAGGAAAGTACTTTTCCAGTAATTCATAAGTTTGTATCTTTTTGAGTATTTTTGAAATAGATCTAGATCCAATATCAAGAAAAATAAAAAATAATATTTTAACATGAAAAAATATTTATTTAGTACTATATAAGTTTGTTTTATTTCAATATTTTTGAACGATTTAGAAATTCTTTTATTTAATGCTATTTTACTTAATTTTTTATTTTTTTATGATAAATTAAACCACAGAGGTTTATAGGTTTATGAATAAAATGTTTCATATCTTTTGTGGAGGGAGCAGTAAGCAGTAAAGACTATTTTCTTAAACTCTAAATGAAGACGGACACAGAAGGCGGTAACCTACTTGTGCTTCGCTTCTTCAGAGGGAGAATCATATCCTCCTGTAGACGAACAATGGTCACTTGGTTCCGAGAGAGCCTGCTTGTCACTGCTTCCATCAACGCTGTAACTGTCCACCCAACAAAATGCATTCACTACTCCTCTCCAACTCTAGTCAAACTAGCCACAGTCACACTCACAGATAAGCACACTTAAATCACTGCTCTGCTAATTCATGTCAAACATGCATGTCAAATTTATCCAAATGCATCGGTTATCCTCAAAAACAGCTTATCCCAAAAACACTAGTATAGTTGAATATGTCCAACTATTTATTTAACACATATTTTTTAACTTAACCAAAAAAAGTGGCATTTAATTATATAGTACGTTTATAGTAAAATAAAAATTATATACCTAGCCTTTTTTAATAAAAAAAATCTATTTGAATTTAAACGACAGTAAAATTTTGAAATTTAACTGACAAAGATACAGCAAAAAAATCAATACTGTACTTCAACGAGGGGTCCGAGTAGCCTGCTCGCCTCTGAAGTGGTAGATCCGGGGTTCGATACTCATTCTGGCACTCGATTTATTCACGCAGATGATGAAAAAAAAATCTGAGAAGGTCATCCCTTGGAGAGGACATAAAGCTGTAAGTCCTGATAAATGTACGATGTCAGGTACTCGTTAAAGATCCCTACTCTGCACATACTTGAACTAGCCAACATTTAGGACTCCCAGTGTGAAATGTTCATTAAGTCGTATCACAAAAGGCCCATATTGGTCTATGTGTGTTCTCTCGTGAGATAGCCACTGTAACCTAACTTAACACTTCATACGCATGAGTGTACCTACTTTATTAAAAAATAAAAATAGTTAAAACAATAGAAGTGATTCATTAACTGTGCAATCCGTTATAGTGTGGTATTTACACATTAAGTCTCCACACAAAAAGTTTATTACAAGAAACTAAACAACGTGTTTCGACCACTTGATGTTCTTCTTCAGGATACATCTAGAAAAATATATATATGCATTTAAGAGCTTTGGGAACATAGGGGCGAATTAATGAAAATGAATACATCTGACACTATTGAGTGATAACGAGAATAATATTGAAATGACTTAAACTTCAAACACCTCCCTCCCGAACAACCACCCCAGCAGAGTAGATAATTAAGAATCTCTTTTATGTATAAATTAGTCATGTATAAAATGCATACATATTTTTTTCTAGATGTAACCTGAAGAAGAACATCAAGTGTTCGAAACACGTTGTTTTGTTTCTTGTAATAATCTTTTTTGTGTGGAGACTTGATACTTTTCCTAACAATAGAAGTGTTATAAAATATAATGAATTCATAAGCATAAGTAAAGCCCTTTGTTTTAGTGAAACAAAATTAAAACATTCTTTGATTATTCTTTATTTTGTTAAACATGAATGTTTTCCAAAGCAAATATTCTAATTTAATAAATCAACAAAAATAATAAAATAAAGGTTATTTGTTATTAAAATTGTTAAAAAAAATTATAAAGAAAAAAAAAGATATACAAAACTGTAGAATTTATTTCAGATTTTTGAATATGTTCAATACAATTTTCAACTCATCAGAGACAAGGTTATAAACTTTTTGACAAACTTCTATGGTAATTTCATAAAATGTATCTGAATTTGAATTCTTTAATTCTGGAATTCTTTTCGGCTTAAGATTGTAAACTTCATCTTTCAGTACAGCCCACAAAAAAAAAAAAAAAAATCTCAGTGGTGTTAGGACATGGTTTTACAAAATATCAGAAGAAATAAATATTTCGCAATTATTTAAAGATTTTGTACATGTACACATTATAAGATGTAAGAAAAAAAGGCCGTTACTTATGCCACACCCTGTATTTCATTGATATAAAATATTCATACTAGTATCAAAAATTTATGTTATAGGTTAGGTTAAGTTTAGTGGCTGTTTCAGAAGGGAACCCTCATAGGTCTACAAGCTTGCCCCTTGTGATACGCAAATGAAGAATAGGGCTAATCTCCTTCGTTACTGGTCCATTTGAAACATCCAAAGAGAACAACAATAAACTTGATTAGATTCCTGATACTAGCGGATGCTAAGACAGCCAAAATTGTCAAAGAAGTACTCTTCATGATGTTACTTTCCTTCTTTGAGCCAGAACAGGGTATTGAAAAAGAAAATGAGGAGCAGAACTTTTATATTAATTTATACACCAGTATGCCGTATCCTCATTAAGTTACCTTATGGCAGATATTCTCAAAGTGGGTTCCGCGGAACCCAGGGGTTCCTTAACGGACTATCTGGGGTTCCGCGAAAAACATTTAGAGAAAATATTTTTCTAATTTTTTTTTCTTTAGTGGGTATGGATTTATTCTGTGTGTCTTGTGAATCATGAAACCGATTAATACTTATAACCATAAGTAGAAGTGGTCAAAATTTTATTCATATTTAGGATGAATCACTAGTTTTTGAAACTATCTGGTTCCCGAATTTCCTGCTATTGCAAAAATAGTATTTCACACATTACTGTCATTTCCCACTACCTACTTATGTGAAACTGGATTTTCCCTTTAAACTGCCATAGAAACCAAATACCAAAGTAGACATAATGCTGGGGCTAACTTGAGAATCAAACTCTCAACTACAAAGCCAAAAGTGATTACAAAATAAACTTTGTGTTTAATTTGCTAATAATTCTGTTTCATGTGTTATGCACTCGTGGAAAATATGAAAATTAAAATCTTTTAGTTTTGAATTTTTATTCGAAAAATACACATTGCAGTAACTTTTTTAATTGTTTTTAAACATACATACTATTTAAAAAGGATTATGAAAATATTTATATTATGATTGTATAAAATCATTAGATCTGGGGTTCCCAGGAAAGTTACTGGAACCGAAAAGGGTTCCGCGTCGAAAAAAGTTTGAGAAGCTCTGCCTAATGGTACTCGTATACTAATAATTTTATAAACTTAAAATTAACTATTCAAGAATCTTTAGTTGTTTTTGACATATAGTTGACATCAGTCCTTTATGTTCATACACGCAGCTTGTCGACTAATGTAAGCATTAAGACTTGGTAAGCATTCTTCTAAACATCCCCAAGACAGTATATGTCGGTTACGCCATTCATCAAACTGCCTTTCCCTCGTCTATACACTATTTTCTCTTATTTGCCAAACATCGCCTCATTTTGCCAAATTTTTATTATTATTTTCTTTATAGTGAAAACAAGATTTCCATTTCTTCATCTAACTAGAAAAGTTGTGGAAGTCCTTCTTTAACTCTATTTGTGAATTTAATTAATTTAAATCACAAATCTTTTTGAAATAAAGATATCTTCATCACGTCTATTTGAAAGAGTGAAATATTTATAAAGTAAGGTAAAATTACAAAAAGTCATAGAGGAGCCACGAGCGAAATATAAAGTTTGACCTAAAAGCAGTAAATTAAGTAAACATTAGATCAACTCTACTAGTTCTTTTGGGACAAGACACAAAAGACTCCGGTTATGATTAACTTTTACCATTCAATTTTAATTATAAAAAAACACAAGAAAAATTTAATTTAACTTAATTTGTTTTATTTAAATGATATATTATAAACAAATGATATTTATTAAACATAAATTAATTTAGATATTTAATACTTTTAAAAACAAGTTAACTTTAATAATACTTAAACTAGTTAATATTTTACTATATATTTTCTAGAACAGGGGACTACGAACACCAGGTAGAAAATCCACTCTTTATGTGGCTCACAAAATAGTATATAGCTAAATATTTAAGAAATTATGTTTTCTATAGTAATATTAGAAAAAATGTTTTGAAATGTTCGTTTAAATGACTTAGTGATAATCGATATCTATTTCACTACTGAACTAGTTAAACATTAATGCAAAGTTTTCATATCTCGATCACATATATATTACAGTGTTTTTCTTTATCGAGGTTTGGTACAGCATCAAACAATTCTCAAAAAGAAGATCTGTAAGCCATCATTTCATCTCTATTTCTAGACTCTAGACAGAGACGTGTCTAGTGTTCTATATATCTATATAAATAAAAGAATGAATTGCTTAAAACTGACTAATTTCAAGTTTTCTTTACGTTTCATACATTGGAGAAACCGAATCCACCTTTAGGAAAATTTCTGTCGGTTTGTCAGTTTGTCAGCAAAATTTTGTCACAAGTAAACTCAGCCACCATAAGACATATCAAGCTGAAACTTTGACAGTAGATTTGTGTAGGTCTAACTTAAAATATAGGCTCTGAATTGATTGGAAATTCAACGTAGAAGTGAATTTATGGACGTTTAAAGCAAATACATTTGTCACAACTAAACTCAGCCACCATGAGACATATCAAGCTGAAACTTTGACACTAGATTTGTGTATGCCTAACTTAAAGTATAGGCTCTGAATACGTTTGCTAGTATTCCTATACATTTAGGAATATTTTCTTGAATAAAACACTGTTTATCATTTTCATTTGAACCGTTTCATATTTTCTACATACGTTTTTCACCTTTGAATCTCATAATTGATGCTCAGCAGTTCCCCGATGCTCTATCCAACAAAATACGTCTAAAGAAAGGTTTACCACCAAATTACAATAATATCTAGAAATATAGATGAAACGTTGGTTTAAAGGTTTTTTTTGAGAATTTTTTTATCAGTGGGCGAACCCTGGATAAAGAAGAATAGTGTTTGAATATTAGTCCCAAATGGCTGAATATTTAATAAACTATAATATCGGAAATATCATCCAAACTAGACATATACAAGTTCAAAATCAAAGAAGAGTAATAAACAGATTAAAGAAACACACTTATTAACTCAAAATTTTGGAAAATCCATCTTCAGGAGAAAAGAGAGAGGTAGAGCAAGCACGGTTGGTTGTCTCTGGTGTACTTGGTAGTACACCAGAGTTGGTTGTACTTGGTACTCTCCTTTCTCCTGAAGACAAATTTTTCTTAAAATTTGAGTTAGTAAGTGTGTTTCTTTACTTTTTGTGTTACTCTTCTTAGATTAAATTAAACTAAGATTTAATTTGAACTTATAATTTAATCAATAAATATTTTCAATTCATGCAGAATGGAGACAGTAATGTAAAAATTATGCATTTAAGACACGCACCCACAACAACAGACATAACACGTCTTATGAAGTCTGAATAGCAACAGCTTGAATTGAATCGAATCTACCACAGTTAAAGTTATTCCTATAGATGTAATGCAACTACGGTCATTAAAATTATCCCAAGTTGGTCAAACAAAGTCAAAACAAAACAAAAACTAAGGGTTAGGGAATTTGAACACACGAATGTATTCACTCCACCTTGAGTCTATGTTTTGAGGAAAGTAACCTTTTGTTCTGCACCATCAAGATTTCAGGTTTATATCGATACTATTATCACGAGTTCTGCAAGCAGTTATTATGGGTATTTTACTCATAATAGTCATGAAATTATATTACATATTCACACAAAGAATTATTTTACGAAGCGTTTCAAACGCTTAGTGTTCATCATCAGGCTCATGTAGATTTTAAAACCAAAATTTAATAAAGTTTTTGGAAGTTATATGAAGGAACCAAAAATTTTTCCTAAAATAAAATTCTGCCTCACAGGCGTTGAGTGATTGAGTAGTTAATAGACACTATTTGAAGCAGATATGCAACTCCTTCTCTTTTCTTTTAGGCAAAACTTGGTTCCTTTACAAAATTTCAAAAATTTTTTTATACATTTTATCCTTTAATTAAATTGTAATGTGCTTGATGATGAACAAACACTAAGTCCTCAAAACGCGTCGTAAAATAAATTCCATGTAGTAAAGTTGTAATATATTTTCCTCACTATCATGATACTATTATTATAACGACATAAATAACAATATGATGAGTCGTTAACTAATAGAAAAAATAATATTTATTACTTATACATTTTTATATATATTTCATATTTAATGATGCATTTATCATTTAATTTGTTTAAAAATCAACTTTAAATACCCTTTTGTTTAACATTTATTTAAATATATTTTTCGCTTACTTTTTTAATTATTAATTACACTATTAATTATGGTATTATTTTCCATTTTCCTTGTTACATTGCGATTTTACAAAATATTTTATCCTACTGTTGATTATATAAATAAAAATCTTAAAATTATTATTTTTATTTTTTCTCATTGCCATGCATACTAACTATAAAACAAATCTAAATTCATGCGTTCTCTTTATATTGGTTCTGGATTTTAAAACTTAGAAATTAGTAACCCCTGTTCTAGAAGGTTTTTTTTTATACAATTCACATTTGAAAAAATTATGTTGAATATTTTATACTAACAGTGCATTAATACTATTTCTCTTATATTATCTTTCTGATTTTATTTATTACTGATATAGTAAGAGAATATTTAATTTAGAATATTTATCAGTAATAATGCTGGAAGCAAAGTGTATTACTATATCTTTACTGCAGTCTACCATACATTGAAATAATAACATTATCTTTTTTATATCTCAATAATCATTAATCATTAACTAAGTATAATGAAATATAATAACAATAATATTTATATAGTTCTTAAATAAGAAAATTTTTTTATTGGTTAATCCATTATAAATTTGTATGTAATAGTTATAATTCATTATTAATAGTTATAACTATAAAAATATGCATTACTTCAGTAGTAATATGAATTATTTTGTAGTAGCTCTGATAGAAATAACTAGTATAACTAACCAGCCCTTAGAGCTCCCCTTAACAGCGGTTTAAAAATAAACAAAAAATCACCTCTGTCAATGATATAAATTGATTGAATTAATAAAATTATTATTTAAAAATATTATTTTAGATTTGAGTTTTCAAGATAAGGTACAAAATGCTACCATTCATTAAAATACTACCAAGAAATAAAGAAACAGCAAACGAAAGCGAAAGACTGTCACATCATAGGTTATAAAGCCATATGTTCATAGAGGATCAAAGTAGAGAGATATCAAGATTTAATTTGTTTCTTGAAAATAAAAAAAAAAACATATTAACTTAGAAAAAAAAATCAAACATGCAAATAATTGAATTATTATTAATTAATTTTTTTTTATTTTCAAATTTTTTTTTAGTTAATTTGTTTATTATACATATATTAGTTATTTAAATTGGTACATGGCTTAAAGAAAAAGAGAAAAAATTAATATATAAAATGGATAATTGGTTGAGTACCTTCCCGAACTACTACTTTCAATGTCTGAAGATTCTTCAAATTTCCTTTCTGCATGGACAATTGCTTCAGTCTGGTCTATTTCTATTTCTCGAACAATGATGGGTGAATAAGGAGGCTGAAACATATGAAGAGGAAAGTTATAAGACATTCTAGTCTTGATTTAAACATGATTTTAACTAAAAACACAAGAATAGAATGAATATTATTATAAAGTACACAATAAAATCAAAGAATCAAAATTTACAAATTACAGCATATACGCTTTTAAAAATTTCAACCACTATAGATGGTCGAAATATTGTAAATTAGATTGGTCTTCTCTGCATGTAGAGAAGAAGAAACTTTCATTTTTTTTCTTTTTTTTTTGTGGTAATAATCAGTCCCTACGGACTCATTGATTCAATATTGATAAAAAGTTCAATACAGATAAGACAAAAATAAAAATAAATCAGAAACATACACTTAAGAGTCTGTAAATTTTGGTTTAAACCATTATAAGAAGAGATAAATGAGGGAATACTCTTTTCATCGTAAAATTGTTTTAGGACATCAAGTGCAACAAACTGTTAAAACCTTTTGTGCTGTTATACATGTATCTTAACTGCTTTTTTATATTATTAAAAAATTCTTTTTTTTTTTAAGTTTTTAAAAGTGAATATGGAAGATAAGATCAACCTGTTTTATTTTGATCTCAGGTTGTTTGTTTACCAGTGCTTTTGACTTCTCTCTGTTATCTCTCCTGATCACGGTTCTAACCAAAAATTAGAGACTGTAAGTGTGTATTTTTTTATTTATTTTTGTTTCTTTATCAATATTTATCTTTATTTAACCGTTTTGGATCTGTTATTATCGTTATATATATATATGCATTCTTTATTTCGACCACATATACTTAACACTTTTTTTCTTTTTTATCGAGGTTTGGTCTAGCTTTAATAATACAACACTTTTAAGCCGACGTTTCGTCTATATTTATTGACATCTTCTGGGCAACATCAATACAAAATTTAATTACAATAACATGAAAAGTAATTATATTACATTATTTAATTAATATACATAATTACTTATGTATCTTTCTATAGTAAGGAAGCAACTGCATAACGGTTTTCTGTTCAAATCAGCTAGTGTGCTGCCCTAGTGACTGTTTTTTGAACCTTCTAATCAGACTTGATAACTCAAAACAACCCTAATAAACTCATTAAAACTATATCAAAAAAGAACCAGGAAACTACAACCCTAGTTCTTAATTACTAAGTAATGGACTATATATTTTACTTAGGTTTTCTGTATCCGTTTTTTTATTGCAAGCATTTTTGGTTTTTCGAATGTGAATCATTTCTTTTATAAACCTCTTATTTTTCAGAACAAACTTTAAATCACATATAATATTAATTTATAATACAAAATATTAATTTAGAAAAGAATATTTTGAGAGATAATAATTATCTACAAAGATTAATTAAAAAAATTGTTCACTCACATAATAAAGAAAGAACAGTAAAAGAGACTGATAATCCTGAACACAATCATACCCCAGCTAATACTAAGCAAACACGATATAGGTCACTAACATACATAAAAGGGTTATCGTAGCAACTTAGTAAAATATTTAAAGCTATCAACATAAAAATTAACCCACTTAACAGTAAACCCACTTGACAGACGATCCATTTGAATAAACAATGAACAAGCTAAGGAATTCGAATAATAATTGTGGAACTGTTGGTTGACTATGTTATGGAATAGGGAATCCCATAAAAGCAATCGATAGGCAGGTGTAATTCGCTGATAACAGGACAGAATTACTTAGTTTACTGAAACAATACTGATATGATGTAAGTAATTCAGAAACCGGTTGAGTGGACAAGAGATTTACGAGTATCATTCTACATTCTTCTTTTAGGAAAATTATTAGGTCTCTACACAAAAAAGTTTATTACAAGAAACTAAACAACGCGTTTCCAACACTTGATGTTCTTCTTCAGGTTACTTCTAGAAAAAAATATATATGCATTTAAGAGCTTTGATAATATAGGGGCGAAGTAAATAAAATGAATACATCTGACACTATTGAGTGATAACGGGAATAATATTGAAATGGCTTAATTGATCCTTAACTTAAAACTACATACTAAGACAAGTCTAATTTATACATAAAAGAGATTACCTCCTCTGCTGGGGTGGTTGTTCGGGAGGTGAGACTAAGCAAGGACTGAGGGTGTCAGGGAGTGTTTTTAGGGGTGGGAGGGAGTTCAAAGGAATGCAAGAGGTCTTAGCAGGTATATTAGCCTAACTGTACCATGAGAAGATATACTGACTGTCACTCTTATACTTAACATTCTGGCTGTTTTATCAAAAGGAATTTTAGCAGATGTATTCATTTTAATTAATTCGCCCCTATATTCCCAAAGTTCTTAAATAAATGCACATATATTTTTTTCTAGATATAACCTGAAGAAGAACATCAAGTGTTGGAAACACGTTGTTTAGTTTCTTGTAATAAACTTTTTTGTGTGGGGACTTAATACTTTTCCTAACATGAGTAAATACCACACCATAACAAATTGCACAGTCAATGAATTCTTCTTTTATTATTACTGACTACCTCTGTGGTACTAACAATAATAATAGTATTGTTAACAAATGTTTACTGGAATTGCTTCCTGTATTGTTACGTGTTTGTATTAAGTGTATGACATATGTGACTGACAATATGGTTGTTTAGATGAAAAGTATATTTCGCGTAATTTAAACGAAACCATTTTCCATTAAAAAGATTTATTATTTTTGCAATTTAAAGCTTGAAGATACAATTCTTCTAGATTCCTGCGTAAATGCTTTCAGTTGTTTCTAAACTATTTCTACTTGTCACTTACTTTTGTTTTCGTCTTTTTTTTCAGACTTTTTTCTTTGCTCTTATTATTACCTATATCATATACGAGTTATATCATATATCTCGTACATCAGTTATTCACAACCACACATAAAAGCAGAAAAAAAACTAATACCTTTCTTCAATGAATCTCAAAATCTAATTTTTTCTAGAGATTTAGTTTTAAACCTGTGTTTTCAATTGAATAGATAAAGTTATAGACAGCTATACTATATTCATGTTTGGGACAATTCAACAAACGAATATCAATTCAATAATATTGTGGGCTTTAACATAAATACGGAACGATACGCAACATCATCATTTAAAGCTATTCATCATTAGCTATTGATGAATATATTATCTAATGATGAATACATCAGCTGTTCAACCACTTATAAAATCAAAGAAAAACCAATACCATTAATTAAAAAATACAAAGGTGTTTTATTAAGTTTAAAAAAAATTAACTTTAATAATTTAGTTTTAATAAATCTATGGCTTCAATCGACTAGTTAAAAAAACTAATAGCATATATGATTAGAATGAGGTAAGAAAATACCAGATTTCCACACAAAAGATTTTATACAACGTCGGCGTGTTTCGAAAACTTAGTGTTCATCCTCAGGTTACATCTGCCTTAGTAAGATGTGGATTGTTTGAGACAAAGGAAACTATATAGATGAAAGTATAGACATAGACTCCTTGAACTATGGCGATCCTATGGTTAAGGCAGATGTAACTCGAGGATAAACAGTAGGTGTTTTAAACGCGTTAAGGTTACTAAGGTTGTAGTGAAAATCCCCACAAGGAACATACAAAGGCCGAACGAACTTAGACCAGAGTTCTTCAAACTTTTTTCGACGTGGAACCCTTTTTGGTTCAGTAACTTTCCCAGGAACCCCAGATTCTAATGATTTCATACAATCATAATATAAATATTTTCATTTATAAATAGTATGTATGTTTAAAAACAATTAAAAAGTAATATTACTGCAATGCGTATTCTTCAAAGAAAAATTCAAAACTAAAAATTTAAATTTTCATATCTTCCATTCCACAAGTACATAACACATGAAAAAGAATTTTTAGCAACTTTAACACAAAGTTTATTTTGTAATCATTTTTGGTGTAAGAAGTTGAGAGTTTGATTGTCAAGTCAGACCGAGCATTAAGTCTACTTTGCTATTTAGTTTTTATGGCAGTGTAAAAGGCAAATCCGGTTTTACATAATTAGGTAGTGAGAAGTGACAGCAATGTGTGAACTGCTATTTTTGCAATAGCAGGAAATTTGGGAATCAGATAGCTCCAAAAACTGACAAGTGATTCATTCTAAATATCAATAACATTTTTGCCACTTCTACTTATGTGTATAAGTATTATTCGATTTCATTATTCACAAGAAACACAGAATAAATCCATACCCACTAATGAAAAAAAAATTAGAAAAATGTTTTCTCTAAATATTTTTCGCGGGACCCACTTTGGGAATATCTGACTTAGCCCTTTCTGATACCACTTATGAATTAGTAGAATTAATGAGCATTCTACTGCATTGTGAGTCCTAAATTTTGCCTCCTTTATGTTATTGAAGGTGATTATAGTACTTCATCCAAAGAACTATTGTACTTAAATTTTGCCTAACTCAAGTGTATTTTGATTATGAATTTTTAACGAGTACCTAACTCCGTACAGGCTCCGGACCGATGCCTTATAAAGTACTCTCCGAGGGAAAACATGTTCAAATTTTTTCATCTCTCACGTGAATTTATAGAGTGCCACTGTGCGAATAAACCCCCATTTCAGAGGTGAGCACGTTGCCATTGGGCCAAACCAGTGATGGCGAACCTATGACACGCGTGTCAGTGTTGACACGCAACCTAGACTTCGTCAGTGTTGACTGACAAAGACCGCTTGTTACGGTTGAAAGATCTTAGTCTTGTTTTCCCATTTCATATTGAGGTTTGATCTTTGATTGTAATTTCACGTGTTTATGTGAAATCATTATATATATATATATATATATGATCAAACCACATTAAGAAAATGGGAAAGCAAGACTAAGATCTTTCAACCGTAACAAGCGGTCTTCGTCAGAGTCAACAACCCAACTGGATTTGGCCAGTTGGCTAGTGGGAAGGGTCGGTTAAGGTTTTATAGTTCTTTGTTGCTGCCATTCAGATATCCCGGTCCTTCGGTGGTCGTTTACACAGGGTCCACAGTAAACTTTGAGACTGTACCTGAATTGGTCCGAATCTGTTCTAAAGTGTATAGGGTCAACAGTTGAGTTGGAGTCGGTTTATGGTGGGTGGGTTTAAAGTGCTGACACAACCCCAAGGATCTTGACCTCTGTGCCTGCTCTACTACCTGCTCTTAGGCCTGCAAACCATACACTTCTGCCTACTGACCTATCAATTCATCGAACCAGACAGTAGAAATTCAACATTAAAGAAGTTAGCCGAAGGTTGCTAATTCTACCCACTGATCCCACACCAAACCACTGCGCCTACCTCTGCTTGATCACGTGTGGCATCTCCTGCACTTCATAGACCTTGGCGCCCGATCGAGTATCTTCCTTCTTGGACATCTGCGGTGAGGACAACTTTGAAGTTTCATCAAGTCTGAAGAGTTCAAGTCTGAAGATATCAACCAGACCTTCGAGTGTTTTGTGAAAAAGTGAATTGTTGTTGTTGTTGTTGTTGTTGTTGTTGTTGTTGTAGTGATTACAATAGCTCACGTAAGTAATTAAGTTAGGCATACTCATTACAAGCATCTGGGTCACTGACTGACTGACTGACTTACCGACTGACTGACCTGTATTGAATCCCCTTCTTTAAAAGTTAAACATGACTGACTCAGTTGACAGCATTGTACAGTCTATTTTAACACAGCTTCTTGAGCTCAAGGCGCGTGGGCTGGACATCCTACCTGTGCTAGCAAGGGAAATGGCCAGCCTAGCCGAGAGCACCCAATCCTCTCCGTCATCCTCCAATACCAAACCCCCAACAAAACCTAAGAAACCGAAGAATGCTGCAACAGGAAACATCTCTACCCTTCCCAAAAAAGGCCCTCATCTCCCAACCTCTCACACTCCTAGACCTGTAACAAGGTCAACTAGCAAAAAATCAAGAACCCCTTCACCTCCCTCATCTCAGTCCCTATTAAACACAAATCCTTTCAGTCCCCTACAGACTAACTCTGAAAGCCACTCAGCACCCCACACCCGGACTAAAGATACTACTGGTATTTTTACTGAAACTGGAGACACTTCAAACGGCCTTGTAAAATCTCAAACTGTCATACGTTCCCCTCCACCGGTAATGATTAGGACCATGGAGGGGTTCCAAAAGCTAAGACAACATACGAACGACGACCTAATGACGGACTTGACCATTACCTCAGGAGGAAAGTCTATTAGGATCATGACAAATACACCGGACAAATACAGAGAACTGACTAAACGACTCCGGGAACTTGACATTGATTTTCATTCTTTTCGACCTCCATGGGAGAAAAAAATGGTAAGATACATGGTCAAGTATTTACCGGTCGATACAGAGGGAACAGAAATAGAACAAGACCTTCTTGCCAAGGGCATCAGAGCGAAGGCAAGACAACTCGTGTCTAGGCGACTCCGCTTCCCAGGAGACATTGTTCCCCGTCCCCTGTCACTCTTCGAAATTACGATAGAGCCTGACAAAAATCACAAAGAAATATTATCCATAACAAATATCTTGGGCATCAAAGTAACAGTTGAGGAGTCTCATAGGAGACCTGGTCCCACACAGTGTTTCAGATGCCAGCGTCTGGGGCATACCCAGACCTGGTGTAGGGAGACCCCTCGCTGTGTTCGGTGCCCAGGGGCCCACCACTATTCTTCATGCCCCAATCCAAAGGGAACGCAGCCTTCCTGTGTAAACTGCGCGGGACCTCATCCCGCCAACTACAGGGGCTGTCGGGCCTTCTCCACCACTCCCGCACTTTCAAGCAAACCTTCCTTCATTCCGGCCCCCCCCCCTCCTCCACAAACCTTATCATACAGCGAGGCTGTAAATAAACAGAGATCCAAATTTACTTTGGAAGAAGTAGTCATACAAGGACTCCAGGAAGCGGGTATCCTAAATACACTGAGCCAGTCCTTTAACAAGTCTACTTTGTGCCCCTCAGAGGCTTTTGACTTGATAGCGTCTCTTCTGCGACCTGAAAATGACTCCGACTTGACCAATGGCAGCACAACAAACTAAGACAGATCCCGACTCCTTGACATACCTCGTTTTTAACCCAGGTGGAATCAGACGAGGAAAAACAGAACTTGAAAACATGTTACAAAAAGTGAAACCCGATCTAGTTCTGTTGGCTGAAACTTTTCTGAAACCTAACATGCGCTTTTCTGTGCATGGCTACAAGGTTGAAAGAACTGACCGCCTCACACCAGGTGGAGGTACGGCCATCCTTGTACGCCACGGCATCCCTTATGCCAGGGTTGAGGACACGCCTGCACCCCTTGAACACACGACCATTAAAATCTCGTTCCCAAACTCAAACTTACCCCTCTTCATTTCAGCTGTTTACAAACCACCTCCAGTAGCCCTGAATATTGATCACCTCAGGCGGCTATTCCACTCAGGTAGACCTTCCTTAATAGGAGGTGACCTGAATGCGAAGAGTACTGCTTGGGGTTGTAACAGTGACAATAGGTCAGGGCGAATCCTACTAAACCACATAACCCAATCCAACACTCTTATCCACGCTCCCTCAACTCCCACTCATATCCCTAGTCCTGCTGTTGGGCGACCTGACATACTTGATATCTCATTGTCATCAAATGTTAACCATGTCATTACAGCTGAGGTGCTAGAGGGTCTTGATTCAACTCACCTACCAGTTTTGTTTACCGTACAGAAATTCAGAATTAGATATAGACCAAACACCCTCCAACAAAAGACAAATTGGCCCTTATTTCAAAATATAGTTTCACAAAACTGTCCATTCCCACTTAACTTGACCACCCATCAGAAAATAGATTCTTTTGTTGAAGAAATTACTGTTCATTTAAAAAACTCCCTTAACGTAGCTTCCACCCCCATAGTAACACCATCACTCTGTAACCCACTTCCTCCATTCATACTTCTTAAAATTAAAGAGAAAAACAAACTAAGGAAGCTGTATCAAGTCACGAGAAACCCCAGAGATAGAAGACAGTTTAACAGGGCACAGTGGGAGGTGCGTAGTCTTGTCAGGTCTCACAACAGCAGGCATTGGACGCAACTCCTTGACAGGGACGAAGATCCTAACCATGTTACAGCCTGGAAAATAGTTAGAGCTATGAAAAAAGGACCCAACAGTACTAGTTCCACTCACCCCTTAAGGGAGAACGGAAAGCCTCTCATAGATGATGCCAAAAAGGCACTCACCTTCTTCCATCACCTCACTGACCTCTACAAACCTCACCCTCACTCACGTATCCCTCCAATGTCTTGTGTCATAACTAAAACTGCCCCAGATAATCCAATATTTTTTACCCCTCAGGATATTAATCAAGTAATCACAACCCTTAAGAAAAAGAGTTCTCCCGGCCATCAGGGCATTACTAACAGGATGTTAATGAAGCTACCAGCCAAAGTAATTGCCACCCTAACTGCGCTCTTTAACTCCTGCCTAAGAATGAGGTACTTCCCAGCGTCCTGGAAAATGGCCAAGATAGTAATGATTTCTAAACCCCAAAAATCAGGACACTGCCCCACAGACTACAGACCCATAAGCCTCCTATCCTGTCTTGGTAAAGTCTATGAGAGGTTAATACTACTAAAGGTCAAAAATGACCTTCCCTTCCTTTGGTTTTCGTGCCTTACACGGAACCACTCTACAAATTCGAAGGTTTTTACAATTCGTAAACCAAGGGCTGTCACATGGTCCGGCTCCGTCCCCTCAAAGAACCCAAGCTGTGTTCTTGGACTTGCGGCGAGCCTTCGACTCGGTGTGGCATAGGGCACTCCTCTACAAACTGAGATGTTTCAGCCTACCTGACTGGTTTACTGACACTATGAAATCATTCCTCTCTAACAGACGATTTTTTGTTGCCATTAATGACCAACATTCTCCAATAGGGCAGATGCTGAGAGGTGTACCTCAGGGAAGTGTGCTAGGACCCATCCTTTATTCCCTATATACATATGACTTGCCCAATCCTCCTGCAGTTCTATTCCCAAATTCCCCTAGGAAAACTGAATCGTTTCTGGGTCTCTTTGCTGATGACATTTCGGTGGCCTTTAGATGCGCCAGTGTGGAGTTTGCGACAGGTGAGTTGCAAAACTACCTTGATCAAATTTCGTACTGGTTCAATAGCTGGAAGCTTGAAGTCAACCCAGCAAAGAGCATCCACATACAATTCAGTAAAGGAACACCAAAGCAACCCCCTCCAGTATTCATTGGTCGCCAGTTAATACCTTATAAAACCCAGGCCAAATACCTAGGTATAATAATTGACAGCCGGCTCACCTTCAAACTCCATCTAAAGAATAGATACAAACTGGGTCTGGCACTAATGTCAAATTTGTACCCTATCCTGAAGTCAAAGAATACTCCACAAGTAGTAAAGGACCTCATTTATAAGGTGGTAATTAGGTCTAGCATTACTTATGGATGCTCGACCTGGTTACAAGCCGCAAGAACAAATAAAACCCTGATACAGGTAGTTCAAAATAAATGTGCACGCCTTATGGCTGGGGCACCTTGGTATGCCAGAAATGTGGACATTCAAAGAGACCTCAGGTTAGAATCAATTGACGACTTCACAAATAGACTGGTGGCCAATGAGGACACGAAAATCCCACCCCATCCAAACCCCCTTGTTCATAGCTTATCCCTAAGAACTCCCAACCATATCCATCATAGACGCTGATGTTGAAATAGAAAGCCACACCCTAGACTGACAACATTTCACGACCCAAGAAGACCAGACGACCACGAAATAATGTATAATGAATAACAAACAAAAGACTACAGACATTTACTTACTGACTCCACAAACACAGCAGTACAGAAACTCAGCAGTAGTAGGTCCGTGACCTGGAACTGCTAATTACAACGCGCACTACAGTGCGTGGAAAGAATCGTTGGTCGTTGGTCGTATTTGGGTTTTTGACTCTGACGAAGACCGCTTGTTACGGTTGAAAGATCTTAGTCTTGCTTTCCCATTTTCTTATTGTGGTTTGATCATTGATTGTTATTTCACGTGTTTATGTGAAATCTTTTTATTATATACGATCTTTTTATTATATACTCGTATATAGAAATACATACTGTATTATATTAACGTGTCAATAATTATGTAACTTTTTATTGCCCTTACAATGAAAATTATTATTCATCTCATATTTCATTATGGTATACAATTATCACAACACAATCTCCAAAATGTTATTGCGTCATACAAGAAAAAACTATAACATTTCTTGCTATAGAGCTATCTCTCCAAAGTTGTAATTTCCTTCCAAAAGTCTCTGTGAGTTTTTGTTAATAAACAAAAAGCGAAAGAGTTTTTAATATTAGGATAAAATTTCAGATAATCTCCGAGGGCCGCAGAAATACACGTGATGGGCCACATGTGGCCCGAGGGCCGCACGTTGCCCATGCCTGCAATAAAGCATTGCACAGCTTGTGAGTTAATAATATTTATATTACCCAGATATTTTATTTTCATGATTTAGAAAATTTAACAAAAGAATTGGTCGAATAAAAGAACTACTTTACTATTTACATTCCATGCTTTTATCAACCAGCATCATATCAGATACGAATAACGTCGGCGTATAAACAGGATTGTTATTTCTTTAGACCAAAAATCTTCAAGAAACCCATCTTTGAACTTTAAGAGTTTTCAGATATATCTGTGTTTGTTCTACCAGAATCTGTCCTTCCTAGAGGTTCTAAACAAATTGTAATAAATTTTTAAACATCAAAGAATTTTAAATTCGTCTTATAATATGTTGACTAGAAATCAGTCATCATATTTACTTAGAGAGTACATTAATTAAATCCAATGACTAAATGCGATTGAAAAAAGCAAAAGAAATCGTAAGAGAAATGACCCAAACGAAGAGAGAAGTGTGAACGTTCGTCGTGGAATCGATAAGAAAGTTGATTATTACTCTAAATATTGGTCGAGAAATTACCAATATGAATCGAAAAATATTTTTTTTAATATTTTTTCGATTAAGGATTAATTTATAATTTATTAAGGATTTAAATTATTAATTTATTTATTGAATAACAGAATGTGTTTCAAGATAAATGTATAAAGATCTGTGGTACCTGCTTGTCTTCGCCAACATCCAGCTTCGTCAAACTATACATAGAAGAACCACTTTCAAACGATCCGCCTGCTGGAACATCCGTTATCTTTCCAATACTGCCTTCTGAAGTGTTTTCTGTTGCAGTGGCATAATCTTCAGTCGTTGAGTTTTCAGATATATCTGTGTTTGTTCTACCTGAATCTGTCCTTCCTAGAGGTTCTAAACAAATTGTAATACATTTTTACAATAACTGGAAAAATTGTGTAAAATAAATAATAAGGTATTGTTTTCTTGACCACAAATACTAATAAACACTTTTTCTTCTTCTTGGAATTTGGTCAGGGTTAATATATGCAATCACCTTTTCGCCAACGTTTCGTCTTTATTTTAAGACATCCTCAGGGCTAACTTCTAATACCGTACCAAGCTAGCCTTGAGTAAGTAAGTTTTTTGAATTTGTTATGATGAATGTAAAGTAGATATGACAAGTATCCATTGTTTTTTGTTAGTTTATAGCCCTGAGGATGTCTTAAAATAAAGACGAAACACGTTGGCAAAAAGGTGATTGCATACGAGTATATTAACTCTGACCAAATTCCAAGAAGAAGAAAAGTGTTTAAAATAAATAATTTATATTATGTCTACGCAATTAAAAATACATTAGACAGTGATTGGAAAGGAAAAGAAAGTCTTTCCACACGAAAGCATTTGATTAGATAACGCGTTTCGTAGTGTTCATTATTTGGTTATATCTGCCTCAGTAAGGTTATGTTACCTGATAATAAACAATAAGTGTTCGAAGCGCGTTGCGTGATTAAATCCTTTAAGTTTGGGAAGACTTAGTGTTTCTTTTTCTCTCTAATCATTAGTAAACATAACACAATAACTACTTGCATAGAACATTTAGAGTATATTTAAAAATCAAGAAATTTTAAATTCGTCTTATAATATATTAACTAGAAATCAATCATCTCAGAAGCCGTAATTTAGGAGTTATATTTCTTCAAATCGAAAAGAAGTTCTAAATGTCATGCATCATACATAGTTCGAAGATCAACCACATTTCTAAATGAAAATGAACATAAGGAACGCTTGAGAACTATCTGCAAATACAACCAAATTTAGTCAAATTTTAAGGATTTTTTTAAAATGTTACTCTATAGCAGAGTTTTTCAAACTTTTTTCCACGCGGAACCCTTTTTGGTTCCAGTAACTTTCCCAGAAATAGTGTATAGACGAGGGAAAGGCAGTTTGATGAATGGCGTAACCGACATATACTGTCTTGGGGAGGTTTAGAAGAATGCTTACCAAGTCTTAATGCTTACATTAGTCGACAAGCTGTGTATATAAATATAAAGGACTGACCTCAACGATATGTCCGAGACGTTCATTACAAGGAACTCGTATAATAAAAGAACTACTGCAGATTCTTGGATAGTTAATTTTAAGCTTTAAACTTTGAGTATACCATAAGGCAGAGTTTTTCAAATTTTTTCGATGCGGAACCCTTTTTGATTCTAGTAAATTTCCCGGGAACCCCAGATTCTAATGATTTCATACAATCATAATATAAATATTTTCATATGCCTTTTTAAATAGTATGTATGTTTAAAAACAATTAAAAAAGTAATATTACTCCAAGTGTATTTTTCGAATAAAAATTCAAAACTAAATTATTTTAATTTTCATATTTTCCACAAGTGCATAACACATAAAACAGAACTACTAGCAATTTTAACACAGTGGTAAATGGCAGCAATGTGTGAAGTGCTACTTTTGCAATAGCAGGAAATTCGGGAATCAGATAGTTCCAAAAACTGACTACTGATTCATCCTAAATATGAATAAAATTTTGACCACTTCTACTTATGGGTATATGTAGATATAAACATTATTCGGTTTCATGATTCACAAGAAATATAGAATAAATCCATACCCAAAACCATACAGCACGCGATATGTTCATTAAGTTCCTCACAGTGCGCGATAAATTCAATAAGTTCCTCACAGCACGCGTTAAACGCTATAAGTTTCTCACAGCGCGCGATAAATTCAATAAGTTCCTCACATTGCTCGATATTTTCAATATGTTCCTCACAGTGTGCGATAAATTCAATAAGTTTCTCACAGTGCGCGATAAATTTAATAAGTTCCTCACAGCACGCGTTAAACTCTACAAGTTTCTCACAGCGCGCGATAAATTCAATAAGTTCCTCACAGTATGCAATAAATTCAATAAGTTCCTCACAGTGTGCGATAAATTCAATAATTTTCTCACAGTGCGTGATAAATTCAATAAGTTCCTTACTTTCTGATCACAGCTCGTATAAATAAATACATAAAAGTGATCACCGTTACTGCTAAGAGTGGCTGAAGAAGAGTGGTGATAGTCCAGTTCAGGCGTCCTGTACCCTGTGCTTTTTCGTTTAGGCCGTTGTACGGGTGAAAGACTAGACTCAGGTAACCTACAAAGTGTACAATTTATATTCCTTAATACAAAAAAATATTTGTGTTTCAACTAATCAACAAAAAAAAATACTGTAGAAATGTATAGTACAATTGTTATATAATTATAGTAAAAACAAGTTTTGGTGTTTTAATATAAATTTTCCTGTGTTTTATCACGTTCTTTTGAACACTTTCAGATAGTGACGTCCAGTGAAGATGGAGTTGTTTTCACTGGACCAACCCTTCATCATCACATCCTTGGTGTCTTCCTGATGATGAACACAAAGTGTTCGAAACGCGTTGTTGTTGTTGAATAAAATTTCATTTGCGTGGAGACATTTGTTTATTTATCCATTTTACCTCAGAATAATGACGTCTTTATAGAACATATATATGAACGTTTAATCCACAGTAAGAAATTCAGACGCTCATTTTTATTTCACGTATTTACCGTGAAATCATGCTTACATACGTAGTACTGTTAAAAACGTAGCAACACATAAAAAAGAACGAGACACTTGCTAGAATCAACATATGTCGAACCGAAGTTCGTCATCAGAAAGAGACTAGAAAAGGAGGAGAGGTATATGCGGTTCGAAATATTGAAAGTGTATCGTTCTTCTTTATGTGTTGCTACTTTTTTAACAGTATTATTTTGTCCGGTTTGGACCGTTAGTTTATTAAATATTCACATATATTTTTATGTTGGTATATATTTCTAGCAGATCTTCCGTAAAGCATATTTTATTGAAAATTCATCGCAGTTTCCGCATTCACAACCTTTTTATTAACAGATTCTAATCTGTTAGAAAACTGATTATTTCCTGGCTATTTTCCTTATTGTAGTAGATAAACTATAAATTAGGTTCGCTCATGACATTTCGAAGTAAATAGGTCAAGTGAACGAAAGAAATTTAATAGCTAAATATATACGATGATACGATACTCGTATACATGAATGAATACACAAACATTCATTAGTGTAAGTCCATGAACTTGGGTGGTGAACTTTTGAAACTCTGTCGAAGTGAATCCGGGTCCGAGAGAAATGGACATATGCTCCATGGAAAAGAATTGAGATACTTTTTGGCCTTCGTACATTCAATAGGAAAAAGGTTCATTGCTCTCAATTTGGTAGTTTTTTTTTGTGTGATGTGGTGTCGTGGGACCGCCTCGCGAGGTCCACCTTGGGCGCATCCGTGGCTCAACATAACCCTTCTAATATAGGAGGGTCGTAGTGGGCTTCATGATGCGGCTAAAGGGTCTCACGTTAAAAAGCATCGATCTGTTGTGCTTTCCTCATGGAATGGCCGAAAGGTTGATAGACATGATTACAAATCAAAACAGGATGCCATGGTAGTCCATAAACTGCAGACTTGAGTACACCCTTGACATCTATATAAAGTAAATAGGAATCCTGTCTGCTTACCTTTCTTTCTGTGGAGGGGCTGCGACTGGTTTAGCTACATCTAAAGACTTCTCAACAACAGTCAATGTGGTTTTGGGAATAGTTGGAGACACATCAGTCTTTGTTCTTGGGGACAGAGGTATGACCTGTAACAAAATCAATTTTAACAAAAAAATTATCACACCTTTTTTAAGCTAATTTTAAAAAACTCCTTAAATTTTATAACTCATTTTGTATTACGACTGGAATTTATTAAATTCGAGATAATTTTGGTAGTAAACTATTACAGTTTTTAATGACATAATTATTATTAAATACATGTATATATAAAAAGATTTCACATCAACACGTGAAATAACAATCAATGATCAAACCACAATATGAAATAGGAAAACAAGACTAAGATCTAAGTCTTTGTTTCCCCAAACATCCCTTTCTGGACATTAGTCCTTTCCTGCGCTTTCACCCTTTTAAAATACCACTCTTCCCTCCCACTCTTCTCAACCCCTCACCAAATGTTTTCAGCATCTAGTGTTTCAGTTGGGTTTTTGACTCTGACAAAGACCGTTTGTTACGGTTGAAACATCTTAGTATTGTTTTCCCATTTCATATTGTGGTTTCATCATTGATATGCATATATGCAATGCTTATATGGAACGGAAATTGTTGATACTATAGAGGTTAGTAAAGATATTATTATAAACTTCTGATATACCTTGATAACTTGGTCCGGTTTCACATGGGCATCATCGATGCGAATGACTTCACCCACGAGATACGAAGTATGATGGAAGTATAACAATATTATAATTAATACTATGTATTAAACCATTATGTTATTTCTCCTTTTAGAGACGTTTTTGGAAACTTATCTATCCCCTGGGATCGATTGATTCAATTGTTTTTAAAGGTTTTCACCATAAGTTTTTTTAAAGTACATGTACGTAAATTTTGTATGTCAACTAATAGAATAAGATCATGTATAACATTACTAATAATGAAGACATCTGTTGACTTTGTAATTATAAGATTACTTATTTGCAGTGTATTACAAAATATTAAGTTGATTAAGATTTGAATGAAATAATGCCAATATTAAAAGCAAATTTTTCAAAAAAACGGAAATTAATATTATAACAATTATTGTTTTTTTTTTCTAAGTACAAGTAAGCTTGTTCCAGGTTAGTGGCAACGTAATCGCCTCTGAACTGGTAGGTCCGGTGTTGAATACCCACTCTGGTGTTGGATTTAAGACATGGGCGGGGAATAAATCTGAACACATCGCCCCTCGGAGAGGACGTTAAGTTACACCTGTTTTGATTTATTCATGTTCCTCAGCCTTTCGACCATACCATGATAAAGCAGAATAGGTTGATGTTTTTTAACGTAGAGCCCTTTCACCATGTCACGAGAACCAACCGTCCGCTCACTAATGATACACGACGAAATGGTCCTCGTGAAGTGCCCAAGGTGGACCTCACAGAGTTGGGCTTCCACGACCTACATCAAAAAAAGCGTTAAGTTAAACCATCAGTCTCCAGCCTGTACGATGTCAGGTATTCATTAAAGATCCCTACAATAAATGCACATGAGTTAGACAAAACTGTTACTCCTAATGTAGAATGTTGATATATTTTTATGTTTTCCTCACGGGTAGTAAACATACCATGAGGGAGTTTATTTTTGTAACAAGTACAATAGAATGTGTGCTATCACAAAGCGCCCATGGTCAGCATATGTGTGATCTCTTGTGGGACTGCCACTGCAACCTAACCTAACCTAACCTAACCTATTCGTCAAGTTAACAAAACATAATATCTATACATATTTAATTTAAGTCACTGGTCTTACTTAAATATCAAGGACTTGAGAACTGCATTCCATTCTATGCAATGCTATTTACACAGTAATATTTTTTCTTGTTGAAATGCTAGTTGGGTTGAGACAATACGGAAACTTCAAAAATTACAAGAAAATTACAGAATATGTTAATTAAAAAAGATAATCAATTAACTTTGTTTAATTAATTAAATTTAACAAAGAATGAACAAAAAAAAGAACAAATCAGAAGTGGTGCTCTAAACTGAAATTAAATCGTTTATTAATTAACAAACATATTTCATTTATATTCTTCAATAGATAATGTTATGTGGCATTAGTGGAATTATATGAAATTTGCTTTTAATATTAATATTATTTCATTGGAATACTAATTGACTTGATATTTTGCAATACAATATATTGAAGCAATTTCATTAACTTGCAATCTGTTATACTGTGGTATTTACTCATGTTAGAAAAAGTATTAAGTCTCCACACAAAAAAGTTTGTGACAAGAAACTAAACAACGCGTTTCGAACACTTGATGTTCTTCTTCAGGTTACATCTAGAAATATATATATATGAATTTACGAGCTTTGGGAACATAGGGTCGAATAAATTAAAATGAATACATCTGACCACCAGCAGAGCAGGTAATTAAGAATCTCTTTTATGTATAAATTAGACATGTCCCAATATGTAGTTTTAATTAGAATTAGTAATAATACAATCCGTCATACCTCGTAAAGTCTCAGAACATTCACAGTCAGTTAGGTGCTCTTGAAGATGGGATCCAGACGGTCCCGAAACCGGTCGAGCTTTTCTGAGACTTTACGAGGTATGACGGATTGTATTATTACTAATTCTAATATTACTAACCTCAGTGGAACTAACCCATTAACTATATGTAGTTTTAAGTTAAGGATCAATTTAAGCCATTTCAATATTATTCTCGTTATCACTTAATAGTGTCAGATGTATCCATATTAATTAATTCACCCCTACGATCCCAAAGCTCTTAAAGGCATATACGTGTATGTTTTTTTCTAGATGGACATCAAGTGTTCGAAACGCGTTGTTTAGTTTCTTGTAATAAACTTTTTTGTGTGAAGACTTAATACTTTTCCTAACACTGTAAGCAATTTTATAATTTGGGATGTTAGTAATTATAACATATTTACAAAGTCTGATATTAATATTGCGTCAATACTGACACATATGGTGTATCTTCATAACTATTAGTTTTGCAGTTTATTTTCATAAAAACACAATGCCCCCCCCCCCCCCCCCCCAAATTAATATGCTTTTATCTTAAATGCTGTTCTATGTGTCGGAATGTGGAGCTCATTTATTATTTGGCAACCAATAAATAAATGATTCTATATTGGAAATCCTAAATATTGCCTAGTTCAAGTACATGTATTTAGAGCAGGTTAGTTAGTCTTTAACGAGTACCTGACATCGTATAGACGTAAGCCCGACGGCCCTACGTCCTCTTTGAAGGATCGATCACCAAAGATTTTTTCACCACTTATATAAAGAAATAGAGAGTCAGAGTGAGTATTGAACCCTGTATCTACCAGTCCAGAGGCGAGCACGCAGTCCACTAGGCTGCCCTAGCCCATTAAAGCTATACATGACGTTATTCCTTTAGTTAGTGTACAAAATTTACATATACCTACTTTAAAAAAAAACGAACAAAATAACATTTTTCAACAATTAAACTAATGGATGATTAAAGATAAATTAGTTCCCAAAAACATCTCCAAAAGAATCTCATGTGTTGACTTTATAGTTTTGTATCAACTTTCATCCTAAGTAAGTCACAAAAATTTAATCAAATTCACTCTAGTCAAGATCACTAATTAACAAGATTAGTCACACTCACTGATATATATGATTAATCAAATCATTGAATGAAATTAAAGACAGATACCATGTAATTTAATGCGTTATTAATTAGACGCTGAAGCACCAAGGTGATATCAACAGTGGTGTAATTATTTATACTTATTTGTTATCACTATAGATTTTTACAACTCATTATTGCTCATTAGTCCTAATTTGAAAAGAATTTTAATTAGAATAATTAAAATTAATTGATGAAATTATTAATTTTGAGCTCTGAAGAGTTATGAAATTGAAGTCAACAATCCGATACGTAATAAAAGGTGGAATTTAATTATATTTTTCTTTGTGTTATATTACATGTTGTAACAAATTAAATTCCCTGCAGTGCTTGCTTATGGTATAGTTCTCGTATACAGAAAATAGAGTGTTTCTTCGACTTACGTCGTATATCGAAATATTCGAATGTTGGTACGTTCACGAGTGTTACTTCGATCGTCTCCACATAAAAAAATTTAATGGTATAAACAACGCGTTTCGAATACGTAGTGTTCTTCCTCAGGCATTAATTAAAAAAAAACAATGACACCAGAGATTTATCTATAGTATTTAGTTATCTATAGTGTTTTTAGTTAATGCCTGAGGAAGAACACTACGTGTTCGAAACGCGTTGTTTACACCATTAAATTTTTATATGTGGAGATCATTTCATTAGCTTTTTACCCTACAATGAACATTCGACTATGAGAAATCATCAAAACGATATGTTTGATGATGAACTGCTTTGTTCTCAAACACCACTAAGGCCACCATATGAAGAACCAAGAAATCATAGGATTTTTTTTGAGAGGATAGAATTTGCTTTGGCAACACTGATAATCACAGCTGCTGACAAATCAACAGCGCCTTAATCATCATTGCCCTCAACACTCACTCTAGTTGCTTTTCTAATGACTCATCCTATTCATCAGACTAGAAGTGCACGACAGATCAACTCAAATAAAATTTGTTTAATTTCATTTGCCATTGGGGTGATTACTCTAGTGCAGAGGTTCCCAAAGTGGGTTCCGTAGAAACCAGGGGTTTTAACGGACTGTCTCGGGTTCCGTCAAAAACATTTAGTAAAAACGTTTTTTTAAAAATTTTTTTTGTGGGTATGGATTTATTCTATATTTTGTGTGAATCATGAAACAAAATAATGTTTATATTTACATATACCCATAAATAGAAGTGGTCAAAATTGTATTCATATTTAGGATTAATCACTTGTCAGTTTCTGGAACTATCTGATTCCCGAATTTCCTGCTATTGCAAAAGTAGTACTTCACACATTGCTGCCATTTCACTACCTACTTATGTGAAACTAGATTTTCCCTTTAAACTGCCATAGAAACTAAATACCGAAGTAGACTTAATGCTGGGGCTAACTTGAGAATAAAACTCTCAACTATAAAGCCAAAAATGATTACAAAACAAACTCTGTGTTAAAATTGCTAGTATTTCTGTTTCATGTGTTATGCACTTGTAAAAAATATGAAAATTAAAATCTTTAGTTTTGAATTTTTATTTGAAAAATACACATTTCAGTAATATTACTTTTTTTAATTGTTTTTAAACATACATACTATTTAAAAAGGCATATGAAAATATTTATATTATGATTGTATGAAATCATTAGAATCTGGTGTTCCCGAGAAAGTTACTGGAACCAAAAAGGGTTCCGCGTCGAAAAAAGTTTGAAAAACTCAGCTCTAATGGCAGTAAAGCCACTATCTGACTTCTTACGAGGCACTGGAGAGTAAAGCAGTTTGTGAGTCGATAGTGCCATGACCTTTGCACTATGCCATGACATCTCATCTAATGCAATTATACAATTTTTATATGTAATTCATTTATATGTTTGCATGTATTTACATAATCATTTTGGGGCGAGAATGACGTCATAGGAGGAATGCCCAGTGCGCCTGCTCGTCGCAGGAGTAGAGATACCTACTTGTTAGTGACTGTTTATAAATAATATATACATGGCTATACCGTTAGTGCTCGAGTAACCTGCTCTATTGATGTTGTGGTGTTTAACGTGTGTTCAATGTATGTTTGTAAAGTCAAAACTGTCAGTACGAGACCGAAACATGTCGTTGTTTATTGAAAATAATATTTAGTTGGTTATTAAATAGTGTGAGATATAAATAGAGTCAGAATGAGTATATATGAAAGGAAAAGTTTGGGCCAAATGATTTTTTTATTCCTCCAGCAACTGAGAGGAGCCTGTAGGACATTAAGGAAACTCTCTAAAAAGGTAACCAGGAATGAAATTCGCATAAATTTTTTAGAAACATGTTTGCAAGAAGGATTGCTACCAACTTTCACAATAAATAAATATATATATAATAAATTATGTATAAAATAGAATATTCATATAATTTATTATATGTCATACACCTTCCCTCACAATATTAATAAGGGTTAGTCAGTTTATAATTTGTGTCGAATTTCTTCAAGTTTTAGAATATTGGAAGCCAGGTTAGACTAGTGGCAACGTGATCGTCTTAGGACTGGTAGATCCAGGGTTCGATACCCACTCTAGTCCTCTATTTATCATATGGGATGTGAAAAAATCGGATCACGTCGTCCCTCAGTGAGAATGTTAAGCCAAAAGGTCCCCCCTAGTTTGTACCTTGTCAGGTACTCGTTAAAGAATCCTACTCTAAATACACTTGAATTAGGCAACATTTAGAACTCGCAATGTAGATTGTCGATTGTGTGGTATCACACTAATGCTAATCTTTCGTCTTGTTTGTTCTCTTGTCGGACTACCCCTGAAACCTTACCTAAAGTATGCTAGAAATCTGCTATTTTTTTTTTATAAAACTCACATGCTATATCACTCAATGCTTAAATTACTTTAAGAACTTTTCAAGCCATTTTCCATGTTTAATCACTAATGAAATACAATTACTATTAAAGATAAAAAACAAGGTCAACTAGAAACGATCTAGAAAATAAACTTTCCTATTAAAATATATTAAATCTTATGGATATTAATCTTATTTGAAAGGATTTAATGTAAAATGTTAAAGGGATTTAAAAGTTTTTCTTGCATTAATTATGAGAGAGAAATTTCACTAACACAAAAAGTTTCATACATTTATTGCGGAATTAATCCTTTATAGGATTAAATAAGTTTATAATTTTCTTTAACGTTTTATATATAAATAATATCTTTTGATTGTTACCTGGTAATGCTGATTATCAATGAACATTCTTTGCTTAAATGCGTTAAACATTGAGAGTTTTACGATTGAATTAAACTAATAATTGTTATTTTGTCTTAGAATAATAGTTATAATCAACAAATAAGTACCTCCTGAACACTTAAAATGTAAAAATTACATTATTATAGAAATTCGTAATACCTCGTGAATTTTTGTTAAACTGCCAGAGCAGTTTGCGAGTTGTGTGTTTTCAAGGGTGCCAGGGCAGCCCAGTGGCAAAGTGCAAGCATTTGGAGTGGTAGAACCGAGGTTCGATACCCACTCTGGCCCTTCATATATTCAAGTGGGAGGTGAATAAATCTGAACATTGCTTCCCTCAAAGAGGACGTAAAGCTGTTGGTTCTGAGCCCTTACGATGTCAGGTACTCGTTAAAGATCTTTACTCGAAATACACTTGAGTATTCACTGAGTTAGACAAAATTTTAGGACTCCCAACATAGTATGTTCATTCTGCGGTTTGACAAAGAGCTAATGTTTGTCCTATGTGTGTTCTCTTGCGGGACTGTCACTGCAAACGAACCTAACCTGTGGACTTACAAGTGCATCATGGTAGCTAACCGTCGGACAACTAGAACACCGACTTAGGAGATATGAAGAACTTTTTTAATAATATAATGTTTACCCACCTCTATAGTACTAACAATTTGCATATACTTAAAATGCAAATTAAAGGGTCACAACTGGTATAAATATTAATATTAAAGATGATTTGTATAATTTATTCTTTTTTAGTAGTTCTGAAAATGAGGTTAAACAGATCATCTACCTTTATTATTGCAAAAGCCGGTAAACAATCAGTGTTTACCATAAAACTGAAAATTTCTGGAATCTAGAAGTAATTGTCCGGCAGTAATTTAGTTGTGAGATCTCTTAGTTCACATTTCATTGTTAGATTTCAAATAAAATCCACCCATCCAAGCTGTAATTAGCATCTTACAAAAAATGCTCTTCTACGAGAAGAGAAAATAGTTGCTATGAAAGAGGTAGTGAATTGTTTGAAAGCAATAGTGTAGGACAAACCTCTTTACTGCTAATGAAGATAGACATTAAAATACAATAATTATTATAACTATATAAGTATGTTATCTAATCGGGATTCGATCAAATGTTCTAGATTCAAAAATCGAACTCGCATTGCCGACTTTCGGTTTTATTTTAAAACCTTTTTCATAGGCCTACAAACAAAGGATATTAAGAAATCACATATCAACATTCAACATATAAACAATATGAGAATGAATTGTTACAACTTATGAATATTATAAGCTGAAGTATTTAGAGATAAATAAAACAATATAACTTACAGAAGTAAGAATTTTGTTACTAAGAAAATGAAATTTACATTATTTAAAGGAACAACAATCTTAACCGGACAAAACCTTCGACTAGACGTTTTGAACCTAGAAAATTTGACCGAATCTTGATTAGATAACACACCTATTCTATTATTTTATGATAACAGATATATTATTGAATCTGTTATAATTATATAATTATTATAAACCTTGTATGGTTGCTCATAGTTCTCAGTAAATTGGCATTGATAAGAATGTATTTATACCGTTGTAGAGAATTCCTGTAAAAACAATTTTTTCTGTTCTTAAAAGAGGGTTAGGTTAGGTTAGTTGCAGAGGCAACTCCACAAGAGAACACTTATAGGTAAAACATAGGCCGTATTCATTACCACACAATGAACATTCTACATTGGGGGTTTCCTAAATTTTGGATAACTTTAGAGTATTCAGAAAACGGATACCTTTAACGAGTACCTGACAATTGTTTACGTCCTCTCCCGAAGGTAAAAGTGTACAGATTTTTCATCTATTGCAAGAAAAAAATCGAAGACAAGAGTGAGTATTGAACCCCGACTTACCAGTCGAGAGGCGAGCACGCTTGCCACTGGACTACCATGGCCCCTATGAAGCAGTATGGCCGAGAGACCCAGGTACACGTAAGGTCAAAACAGGTTACAAACACTCCTAAATCATCCTAATCTAATTGAAACAGCCCTTAACCCTTGAATACCCACTATTCCTTGATAATACAGGCATAGATTCTCCGCAGCATAAGTTAGCATAATTTTGTCTTGTAATGAAAGACCTAAAACCAGAAAATCACATAAATAAATTCTACTACAGTTCAGACTAATAACTGGCCTCAAAATTCTGACCATTACTAACAAAGCATACCACCGAAAAGTTAGTAGGAGGGGACCTAGACTTTTGAACTGTTGACTTTTACTAAGTGTACTAGACATGCGGTTATTATCTTTAGTCATTGCGGCACTATTTGTTGCACAAAACCACTCGTTCTGTAAAAAAAAAAATAAACCCTAATTGTTAATCAGTAGAGTGAAGGGCTACTGATAAAACACTGTAAAGAGACAATAAACTTGATTTTTTTCTGGAAGATTTGAAGTAACAATATTCAAGTGTATCTCAATATTCAGTGAACAATGCTCGATTCTTTTTAGAAAGATACAATGAAATTATATACAATACAGATATATTATTGATAATATTGAAAGAAATATAATTAATGAAAATATCCGTCAGTAAAATAACTGAAAAATTGGAAAGAAGATCCAAACTGGGCATAGAAAAAGAAGTTCAAAATGGAAGGGAGTGACATATAGAGTACAAAAAAAAACTAACTCAAAATTTCATAAAATCTGATGTCACGAGAAAAGAGAAGTACAACAAGCATGGTAGGGTTACTTGCCGATGCGTTTTGAGAGGGCTTGGTCTCCCTCTCTCTTTTCTCTTGAAGTTAGATTAAACAAAAATTTGAGTTGGTAAGTGTGTTTCTTTACTCTTTGTGCTACTCGTTTTCGATTTTAAACTTCTGTTTTTGTCCAGTTTGGATAGTCTGTCAAATTGTATAGAGCATCTGTAAAATATGTATCTATTACATATGTCTGTATATAACAAGATTCGGAATATACAAGTAAAACAATCAGTTTAAAATATGCACTAAAATACATACGAGTACATATTTTAAACAATTATATTTACATATACATATATGTATATATATGTACCTGCATCAACATCTAAACCACAGTATGAAATCAGAAAAGTGACTAGATATTTCAAATCAAAATCAAAACACTTGCTTTTGTTGAAAGATCTGAGAAGTTCGATTACACGACAAATCATAGATCCAGATAGATTGCATCAACTAAGTTGCCCACTATACGTGTGGGCGTGTACCATAGATAGGCGAATGGGGACATAGGCCCTAACAGTTCACACAGAGATTACAGTCCCTTCGTAATCATTTGGCCACTAAAACAACAATCCCGAATACAGACAATTCTCGACATACGTTTTAGTTACGTTCCGAACGGCCGAACGTAAGTTGTTATTCTACGTTCTAGTAATGTATTCTGTTCATACTACACTATATATCCATTAAATCAATTACCGTATCCTATAAAACACCCCTAAATCATATAATACAAACATGGCGTAAAAAAATAATAACATAATGTAATTTCAAAGACGCAAATTAAATTCAAGCAAAATACATGTATTTATTTGTACTTTTAATTAAGCGAGTGTTATTCAAATTTAGTTTTTTTTTTGGCAGTGGTACTCGAAGCAAATTCACGCACATAAACACTTTCTTTTATCATTTTAAAATTTAATTTACTTTTTTTGTACACTACAATTTTGAACGTAAAATCGAATAAACGAAAAAGAATGAACGTAAGTCGAAAATTGTCTGTAGTTTTTGACATAAAAACTTTTGATTGTTAACGGGAGTGCTTTATAGATCCTAGAAGTTAGGTTTTAGTGGTAGCCTCACAAGAGAACACAGATTGGCCCTTTATGATACCACACAAGGAACATTTCATGTACATTGGGAGTCCCGAATTTTGCCTAACTCAAGTGTATTTAGAGTATAAATCATTAACGCATAACTAACATAATACAGCCTCGAGACCGACGGCTTAACGTCCTCTCCGAGGGACAATGTGCGCACATTTGTTTACTTCCAGCGTGAATAAATCGAGGACCAGAGTGGGTATTGAACCTTGGAGCCAACAGTCCAGAGGCGAGCATGTTACTACTGAGGTAACCTCAATCATGTATGACACGCGTGTCATAGGTTTGCCATCTCTGGCATAAATCCTTTTGAGTTTTACTGGAAGTGGTTTGCAGATCCTATTAAAATAAACAACTCAAAAAAGAAAATATTGGTACGTAGACTCTTTTGATTTATAACCCTTAAGCTGTTATAAATAATGTCAAAATAAAAACGTTAATTTTCTTTCAAAAGAGAAATTAAAATTTGACATGTTAAATGCGTAAAATCATCTCTAATGAAAAGTGTATTGACTGTTAACTCTGTATAACCATGATTAGAGAGAAAAGAAATACTAAGTCTTCAAAAAGAAAATGGATTAAAAAAAGGTTCAAAAAGAACAAGGCGTTTCTAACAGAAAGTATTCATCGTCAGGTCACATGTGCCTCAGTAAGGTGATGTCTATATATCCACATGGGTAGTAATGGAGTGATTATGCGCCTCTAACACTCAACTCCAACTTTCAGCCTTCACGAGGCTACCCTGTTAACCTGTTATGTAGAGGGACAAACGAAAGAGGAGGAGAAGGTGTTTCGTTTCACAACCTTCCTAATACCAAAATCCCCTTCATTTATCTCAGCCCCAATCTAAGGTGTTATGCGATCCGTGCCAAAAGATGGATGATACAGGGGTTTATTATGAACGGAGCCTCAAGGGTACCAGGCGACCCCCTTGAGTAAATAGCCTTACTCCGGTATGCGGTGCTCTGCCGGAGCGGATAAAATACCACCGATAGAGATACAGGGATTTTCCCCTGTACGATACTAAGAAGAAGGAAGTCTAGAGATCATCCTCCGGAAGTGCAGAGGGTCCAAAAGCGCTAATTAGTGGGGGATAACCTCCCACAAGTGCACCTAAGGACCCGAAGAAGGAGAAAGGAAGTTACTTTCTCTTGAAACGTAGGGAGCCTCAATGGACATTATCAATGGTGGTTTATTCAGATTCTGCAAATAAGAGGAAGAAACACCGTTACACTTGCTGGCTGACTGTAAGGCAACCTTGCTGCACAGAGGTAGGTGCTTCGGGACACTCAACAAAACCATAGAAAACTTTTACCGCCGGAATCAGCAAAAGTGCTGAACTTCTTGGAGGCGTTGATGCTAACTGCTGGGGTACTTTAGTACAGAAGAGGGGAAGTATAATAGTTTATTTTAAGACGCAGTGCTATAGTCACCCTCAAATAATAATAATAGTAATAATATATCCACATTGCTTAATAAAACAGCTGTCACACATCCTGTTCTCTCGTTCATCAGTCGTTCGCTAAATATAGTAAACATACATACTTATATTATCAAAGAAAACATGACTTGTTCTTACTAAAGGTAAACTATTTTCAACAAATACTTCTCATAATATAAAAAATTGAATGAGATTATAAGCAAACATGCAACAGCAGCTCTTAATTACATGCAATTATTAGTATTTTCTTATCAAGATGATGCTCAAACCAATAATAATTAACTAACCATTATACCTCTAGTGCAGTGATTCTCAACCTTTTTTTCGTCAAGGCACCTTTTAATAATTTAATTATTATTTTAATTATTATTATTATTATTATTATTAATTAATTATTATTTTATTATTATTAATTATTATTTTAATTATAATTTAAAACTTGTTGTCACACTAACAATGAGATAAATTTAAAAAAAAACAGTTAATTAACTGTTATCCCTATAATACGATATATTTTGTAAAAATAGAAGACGATAATAAATTTTAATGGAATATAAAGTAAAATAGCATTACAAAGTAAATAAAATGTTTATTTAATGATAAATTACAAACTACATTTAATATTTATATTTGGGCGTAAAAACGATAACGCTACTCTCATAATATAGAATCTTCATTCCGTTCGGCTTTTTGTATTTCTTCTGCGTACGAATGCATTCTCCAAAAGTCTCTTCCGCTATTTTACTGAATGCATCCGTAAAATTTGGCGGCACACTTCAAGAATTACGCTTTACAGTAGTTGAGTATCACTGCTCTAGGGTAATAAAAATTTGAGTTGTAATAATATAGAGTTAAAAAATACTTCATCATAAATATTTTACGTCTAATATTAAATGAAGAAGAATATCCACAGATTACATATAAATATTATACTAATTATATAAATGCCAAATTAAACGTAATTATAAACTTCAAAATCCAGCAAACCAATTAATATATATGTTATATATATATATAATATATATATATTTCTGAACTTCAATAAAAATAAGGCCTTCTATATGCTTTTTTTTTTTTTGTTATTCAGCTATTATTGTTAACGTATAGCTACTTTAGTTAATCGAATGTTTTCCTTATCACGACCTCATATATTGAACACTATTTTTCTTTTTTATCGAGGTTTGGTCTAGCTTCAATAATACAACACCTTTAAGCCGATGTTTCGTCTATATTTGTAGACATCTTCAGGGCTGCTTCAATACAGAATTTAATTACAATAACATGAAAAGTAATTATATTACATTATTTAATTAATATACAGAATTTCCTTGGTATTTTTCCATTGTAAGGAAAACTTGCAATATAAGGAAAATTGTTGAACCTTCCATATCAAGTTATCAAGGCTACTATGAAGGGTTCAAGGGGTGGTCACTCGGTCAGTCACTCGCTGATTTAAACACAAACGTAATGTAGTTGCTTCCTTACAATGGTAAAATAGCAAGGTAATTATGTATATTAATTAAATAATGTAATATAATTACTTTTTATTCTATTGTAATTAAATTCTGTATTGACGTAGCCCTGAAGATGTCTACAAATATAGACGAAACGGTGACTTAAAGGTGTTGTATTATTGAAGCTAGACCAAACCTAGATAAAAAAGAAAAAAAGTACTTTAGTTAGTTAAAAGAATTTTTTTTTTTCAAATAAAAATTACGTTCTAAATTAACATTAAGTTTAAATTTGTTACCATAACAATGTAAGAGAAAATCTCTTTAAATATTTTTCCTATTTAAATATTGTAGAGGATATATATCCTAAACTGCGGGAACTTCTGCAACACACTCTTAAATGATCAATCACATCATGTTAATGAATGGTTGACGTTTAGCATTTAAAAAAAACTATTTAATATTTTCAATAAAAAAAATATTGATGAATTATGTCTGAAGTAAACATCAAAAGAGTTTTGGAAATTAAATTGGATATGCAGTTTGTGGAATAAGAGTATAGGTTAGATTGCAGTGGTGGTCTTAGAGTCGAACACACATAACGGACAATCAACATTCTACATTGGGAGTCCTAAATTTTGCGTAACTTAAGTGTATTTAGAATAGCGGATCTTTAACAAGAACATGACATCGTACAGACACAGGACTGACAACTTAAAACGTCCTCTCCGAGAGGGTCACGTGTTTGGGCTTTTTTGATCTGATATGTGAATACATTAACTGCCAGAGGATCTAACCGTCTAGAGGGATAAAGGATATAAGAACAGACAATACCCGCAATAATGTCTGATAGTCAAGCAGCAAAGTATTGAGCTTATTGACATTATCATCTCAAAGAGGGTCCTCAACTGCAAAAATAAACTCAATCTCCTGGGTATGAGGAACAGGATCTCTCTCTACTGGGTGCCAGGACATGCAGGAGTAGAGGGAAATGAACGAGTAGACGAACTTGTAGTGTAGGTACTTGGTGTGGTAAAAGACTATTGGTCCAGAACCATATAGTGTCATACAACAACACACCATACAAGAACTCTTTAGGACTGAGGATAGGGAAAACAGGAAGCAATACTGGAATTCTCTTAAAGGACACAGACAATCAAAGATACTTCTCAATAAGTTAGAGAATAGGCAAATCTTGTATCATATGGAAAGAAACAGGAATAATCTAAGGATTTTAACCGGATATGTAATAGCTCACTGCAAACTTAATGGCCATGTGCGAAGAATGGGCATTATCAATGATGTTTTGTGCAGATTCTGCTAAGAAGAGGAAGAGACACCGTTGCACCTGCTGGCTGATTGTCAAGCCATTTGCTACACAGAGGCAGGTGCTTCGGGACACTCAACAAAACTATACAACTTTCACCGTTGGACCCAGCGAAAGTGCTGAGCTTCTTTCAGGCGTTGAAGCTAACTGGAGTACTATATAACAGAAAAAAGGTAAGTACAATTGTTTTTAGGACGCAATACTATAATCACCCTCAATAAAATAAATAGGCGTCTAGAGGCAAGCACGCAAGCCACTGGGCTACCGTGGCCGTCAACTTGGTAGTTTGTTACAGATTGACTAAAACTGATTGACTGTGCATGCTGGTCCAATGCAGAACATCCTTACCAGTAAGTTACCCCTCCTCAATGTATCATTTTGTAACTGATATAATCTAAGAAATTTATTAGTTAAATAATTCCTGTTTTAACTAGACTAAGCAGTTAACTCTAATGATTAAAGTCACTTAAAAAAACATGAAGATAAGCGCTAAAAAGATTCGGCTAGAGTGTCTTTAGGAGCCCCAGCGTTTACAGAGGTTATAAGGGTTTCCCTACTCTCCCGTAGGGATTTTGGAGTCATTTCATTTTCTTAAATGGCAAGTCATACTTATATTGCAGTAATGTTTCTTTCAATATAAGTTTAATTAGTTCTTGCTATATTCCTGGTTTTGGGAGAAGACCAAACACTTCTTTAAGTCTAATAAATAGACATTATTTACCTGGAATTATCAATTACAACAAAATCCATCCATGTTTACATTTTGAAATGATCAAAACGAATTAGTTTTATAAACATTTTGGCCATTGTTGATTTATCAACTCTGGGGCTCCTAAACTCCCTCTGTTCCCAATATTCATTAACTAAAATCAATTATAACTAATTAGATTCGCTAATTGAAAACAAAACATGCGTGTCACTCATGCATGGAGATGAGCGGGATATGATTTCTCAAAAGTGAACACTCATTTAAAAAAAATTGAATCGTTTTAAGAATAGTAATAAAAAAAACACCTTCATTTTATCTAGCTGTAACTATTTATCGAGTTCAAGATTTGAATGTACCTTAAGTGGATCTAAAAGAATATTCTTAAGTTGATACATTAAACAACCAATGTGCTGGATTTATTGAGGTTTACAGGGTATACAGTTGAAAAATCAACTCTATATTCCAACATTTTGAAAATTTATGCTTTTGTTTGGAAGGCTAAAAGAAAAATATATAATCTATTATTTATAACCAAAAACGGCGATTAAAACATAGACAAGAAGTGATAATAATTAATCATACCTTACAAGGAGTGTCAGTGTTTTGAAACAAATTGGTTCAAACTAAGTCTACAAATGAGGAGGTTATATCTTTGTTACAATGCAGGAATATGTTGTAATGATGTATAAGAAATTAACAGGAAAATAGTGGAAACATTTTTATGCAGGATATGAATTATGATTATAAATAACATACAAAGGGAGTAAGCAAGGATAAAAATATGTTATTTGTGTTCCTATATTGAATTTGTGTATTATTTTCCTGTTAATGCCTCATACTCCATTGTAACAACTCTATATCCTCCTCAAATGATAACTTCAGTTAGGTAACATTTCATCCAAAAATTGTTTTAAACCGTGTCTCTTTGTCATCAATAATAGATTATGTATTTTTCTTTAAGCCTTGAAGATGAAAATATAAATTTTTGAAAAATTAAATTACAGAGTTGAGTTTTTGGCCAGATAGCTAGCTAGCTCTCAAAAAAGTCCTGCAACATTTCTTGTTTAGTGCTTTAAACTTTTACTGGTCCAAAATAGGAGGTGAATTTATTACTTAAGTTAGTTATAGATCATAACTATATTAAATTAATATGGTATTGTTTTCTTGACCACAATTACTAATAAACACTTTTTCTTCTTCTCGGAATTTGGTCAGGATTAATATTTGAAATCACCTTTTCGCCAACGTTTCGCCTTTATTTTAAGACATCCTCAGGGGTATAAACTAACAAAAACAATGGACATTTGTCATATCTACTTTACATTCATCATAAAAAATTCAAAAACCTTACTTACTCAAGGCTAGCTTCTAATACTTAACAAACAAGACCGTTATCTGTCATGAGTAGCAGCACATGCAATGACAGATAACGGCTTTGTTGGTTCGGTATTAGAACTTAGCCTTAAGTAAGTAAGTTTTTTGAATTTTTTATGATGAATGTAAAGTAGATATGACCAATGTCCATTCTTTTTGTCAGTTTATAGCCCTGAGGGTATTTTAAAATAAAGACGAAATGTTGGCGAAAAGGTGATTTCAAATATTAACCCTGACCAAATTCCGGGAAGAAGAAAAAGTGTATATTAAATTATTTGTTTTTAAATCTAAATAACTTACTGTTTGATACTTTATAAAAGAAAACTTTTACAAAATTAGTTCTTTGAAAAAAAAAGCACAATGAAGGTTTTTCTCTCTGGCAGCAACTACAGAAATTACTATTAACTTGAGTAATTTGAGACTATGAGTTCAATTTTTTTGTTTCATGAATATAATGAGGGAAAAACCATTAAGTCTCACACAAAAAGTATTATAGAAATATTAAAACATTTTGTGTGGAGACTTAGTGTTTTTCTTACCACACAATTAATGATTTACTTTATTAATTTGACAAACCGTCATACCTCGTAAGATGATCTTGGAGTCGTTGGAGCGCTTTCGGACGTTGTCCATCTTAAATCGCAACGTCTGAAAGCGCTCCAACGACTCCAAGATCATCGTACAAGGTATGACGGTTTGCCATATTAATAATATAAATCATACTAACCTCAGTGGTAATAATAATATGCATGTATTTAACACAATTAATGATTGCATAGCTCGCAAGTTTTTTGTTTTCGAGTTTGTTAGCCATGATGACAATTCTTCTATCAAGTTCAAAACACATTAAAATTGAAGTTCCATAAACTTATCTTGAAGTACCTCAGCAGTTTCCTCATTTTCAAGTTGCTCTGTGTCAAAACTCGATCTCTGCTGATGTTGAATTGACAGTAAGAACTTCCTCTTACTGGATGGCGTCATGGCATTAACAGACAGTGTTGCCACTTGATTTGAGTTCAGCTCACCAACAGTTGTGTCTGAATCTGCCAGAATAACCTGTTAATACAGAATAGATATCAACAAAGAATTTATTTTTTTTTTTACCATCTACAACAATTCAGTTTAACAGTTTGAATGAAGTCTTTTAGAAATGAAGACGTCGAAATGATAACATTGAGATTTGAGTACTTAAACCAATAAAGTAAGAAGGATGAATAGACAAAAGGATTTCGGAAGATATATTCAGCGGCCTAACTAAACACGATCGCTGGATCTTGTAGAATTCAAAAAGGCTACGAGTACTTGAAACGTGCAAAGAAGCTGAAATAATATTAAAACCACTACTAGTAATAAATAATCTTGCAAGTTATATTTTTTTTATGAATTAATTCAAGAAAAAGCTGAGCAAATCTATTATATATATATATATATTTAAAAATAAACCGTAATTTTCAGAAACATACTTTTTGATAGGTTTCTCTGTCTTTCTGAATAGCTAGATAATATACTGTCAAAATGTTTCAATACTTTCCTACAGCGGTCTTCGTGACGAGAATGATTCTCAATTTTTTTTTCTTTTTCATAGTCAATGAGAAGGATTAAAGCTGAGCTTATTCATAGCTGAGGCTTTGAGTGACCTAAGGAGTCGCTGTTTACTTATTACCGTGGCCAGCTCTGTATGCCTTTGTGTTGATCCAACTAACTTCAAAGTTCTCTAAATACTTTCCAATTGTACGTTGATATGTGGTATCATGTTTTTGTATACTTAAATCTCTAATAATTTCAAGTCTGTGATGTTTGTCATACTTTTTTTTTATTATTTTAGTACCTTCTACAATGATATCTTTTATTAGTTTTTCTTAACTAGTGTATGTTATATTGTCAATATCTAAACTACAGTAAGAGAATAAAAATTGACTAAGATCCTTCAACTGAAACAAGCGGTTTTTCGTCAGAGTGCAACTACTACTGACGAAAACCACTTACTTAAGTTGAAATATAAGGTACTCGTTTAAGATCCCTACTCTAAATACACTTGAATCAGGTAAATTGTAGGACTCCCAATATGGAGTAAATCTTCATTGCGTGATATCACAAAGGGACCAATGTTCAGCCTATGTGTGTTCTCTTGTGGGACTGCCACTGCATCCTGTAGGGCTGCCTCCTACAGGAACTGCTAGGTTGTAAGATCATAGTCAGTTTTCTGATTTCTTAGAGTAATTTTGACGTTCATTTTCGTATCACGTTTATTTTAAGACGTTGATTGTGAAATCTTGTTATGTCATATAGTATGTTATGTGGTGTACATACAATAATAATAATATCCATATAATAAAAAAAAAAACAATTACAACTTGTTAATAAAAGAACATATCTATTTTGATAAATTTCTGTATATATACAATATTTTTTTTTAAATTTCAATTGTGAAACTATGCCCATTTCTGGGCATAGGCCTCTCCCAACTCCATCTATTTTTGTCTTTCTCGAGAAACTGAACCACATTGGTCCGGCTGTTTCTTTAAAATTCATCTTCCCATCTTCTTTGTCTTCCCACTTTTCTTCTAGCTTCCCTAGGACACTATTCGGTTATTGTCTTTGCCCATCTATCGTTCTTCATCCTCATGGCATATCCTCCCACTTCCATATTAGTGCACATACTGTAGTTAAATATTTTTTATTCCTATTTTTCTATTTATTATTTCACTCTTTATTTTGTCGTGTTTCTTTATCGCTAGTAAACTTCTCTCCATTGTTCTTTGTTTGGCCCGGAGTATCATCCGGAGTGTCCACGTTTGAGCACACTGATGGTAGTGCAGGAAACACAAACTTTTCTAAAACCCTCTTTTTCTCGCATAATTCAACATTTGGGTCTTTCTATGTGTACCAATACTTCATCCCTCTAATCCCAATTCTTCTCTGATTTCTAAGGTATATCACTTCCTCCGACCATTTAATCGTCTTCTTTTCGCTGTCCATTTTCATTAAGACAGTTTTTTCTAAATTAATTTCAAGTCCTGCCTGGCTGCTTGTAAATGATTTATCATTTTTTCTAGGTCTCTTGTATCTGTGCCTATTAGAACTACATCATCAGCAAATCTCAATTTTCTTCAAAACTATATCATTGTACGTGACAATTTTTTCTAGGTCTCTTGTATTTGTGGCTATTAGAATTACATCATCAGCAAAACCTGAATTTTCTTCAAAAATATACCATTGCTCGTGAAGATTTTTTCTAGGTGATTTGTATTTGAGCTATTAGAACTACATCATCAGCAAATCTCAATTTTCTTGAAAAATATACCATTGTTCGTGATGATTTTTTTCTAGGTCTCTTGTATTTGAGGTTATTAAAACTACCTCATCAGGAAATCTCAATTTTATTCAAAAATTTACCATTATTCGTGAGATTTTTTCTAGGTCTCTTGTATTTGAGGTTATTAGAACTACATCATCAGCAAATCTCAATTTTCTTCAAAAATATACCATTGTTCGTAATGTTCTCTTGATTCCATTTTATTTCTAAAAAAAAAAATTGCTCCTGAAAAGCGTTGAATAAACCTTGTGATGAAGGATCATCCCGCCACATTACTCTCTTAATAGGAAAATCAATTCCTTGCTTTTACTAGTAGATACGGTAGCAAAAATGTTATTAAGAAGGACAGAGAAACTTAACAAGAAACAAGTTTGTGTAAATTATAATTATATTAATAATATATTCCTTACAGGAAGAACTACTACCAAAATTTACAAATATATTTTTATAAAAAGGTACTAAATACTGTTGTAATAATTATAAATAAATAGCTTGTGACTACCATGCAAGTAACTACTATGTTGATTATATTTACTGTAGCCTGAGATTCTGTCCATAGATCATCGCTGTGGTCTTTGGCACTTAGTGAGTCGCAAGAAGCAAACGGTGAAAGAGTCTTGGGTGCTGATAAATGGTCCTCGATGGAACCATTTCTAGCTTGAAAGCTTTCCCTTTTCTCTATATAGTGGTCATAAATGAAATTCTCGTGAAATACCTCTTCTTGTGATTCTGCGCTGATCTACAGAAATGTTTATCAGTATTTTAGTTTAACAATATTACATGAAACCATCACTTTAAAAAATGTCCCAGTTATTGTTTTTTTTTAAAAAAAAGAAATTACAGACTGGTCCACTGAGATTATAAAAAGTGTCCTCGATGTACACATATATAAACACTCATGTTAGGAAAAGTATTAAGTCTCCATACAAAAAAGTTTATTATAAGAAACTAAACAACGCGTTTCCAACACTTGATGTTCTTCATGAGGTTACATCTGCTCTGCTGGGGTGGTTGTTCGGGAGGTGAGACCAAGCAAGGACTTTGCTTGGTCCTTGAGTCATCAGTCCTTGCTTGGTTTCAACTCCCGAACAACCACCCCAGCAGAGAAGATGTAACCTGAAGAAGAACATCAAGTATTCGAAACGCGTTGTTTAGTTTCTTGTAATCAACTTTTTTGTGTGGAGACTTAATACTTTTCCTAACATGAGTAAATACCACTCTATAACAGATTGCACAGTTAATGAATTAACATAAACACTATCATTGTGCAAATCAATACAAAATACGGAGCATAGATGACTAATATGAGCAACGTTTTTTTTATATTTTTAGCGTAAAAATTTTAAAGCATTGTTGTTTTAGTATACTATTGGACTTTATTAAGATATTTAAAACCACAAGCAACAATATATTCAATTTAAAATCGGAAAGATGATACAATCTGGATATATACGAGTTCAAAATCGAACAAGAGTAACACACAGAGGAAAGAAACACGCTTAAAAAATTCAAGTTTTGGTAAAATTCGTCTTGAGAAGAAATGAGAGAGGGAGACCAAGCACGCAGGATACGTAATAGCAGGTGTCTGTAGGGTTACCGATTGTAACGAATTCTTGGATTAGTGACGCCCAGCTGTTTTAGGATAATTTATCTCTTTATTAAAAAGTGACAACAAGTGGGAGGAAGGAAAACAAACAGGTGGTCTCCATGGAGACAAAGGTATCAACAAGAGAAAAGTGAAGAGTATAAGAAACAAACTGGGAGAGTTTTGGTGATGTATTCGTTACGAGTTGGATGAAATAGTTTTGGAACTGGTGTTATGCTAAAATCTGCATCCGGCTGACTTAATTTCAAGGGTAGCGGATGGTTTATGAGAACTGTTTGAGTTCGCATTCAGCTGAGCTATTATAAAGGAGATTAGCTGCTTTTACAAGGTGGTGTTTGTTTCTTTAATTAGAACTCGAGAAAGGGAAGAAAAGGAATGCAGACTGGTTGTAAAGGAGTCGCCCCTTCGTGCAAGTAAACTTTATTGAATACATACTTGACTTTGGTATTCTTGTGAATTTTCTTCTCGTCTTTTAAAAGTTAAAGTAGTATATACCTATAAATATAACGAAACTGGGCTGCAACAATCGTGGCGTTGTGCCGAAACTCACAATTGCCCGATATATTGTTACACCGACCGATCTCCCGGTAATGGGAATGGGTAAATAAGTGTGCTTCATTATTCTGCATGTTACTCTTCTATGTATCTGAACTTTTATTACGGACATAAGGTCAAACAGATTGATAGCAAACAGTCTGTTATCACAAAAGACGATTAAAAGAAAAGAGCGCTGAAATACAACAACAAAAGTCATTTCAATATTTCAACCTCGTCTCATCAGGAGAAAAGAAAGAGTTGCTGTTTGCTCGGTGAACAGAATTCTTCTTTCTTCTCTCCTGATGATTACAGATCAAAATATTGAAGTGAGATTTGTTGTTCCTCTGTGTTCATTTATTTGAATGTTTTAATTTATATATTTAATAATTTTATCATAATTTAATTATTAATAGAACTATGGCTAATACACATATAGAGAAACTATGGGTTTTTGAAGAACAATAACAGTTGGCTTTCCATATTTTTTGCACTCTCGAAAACTAAAATCAGAAATTATTAAAATCAAAGACGAAAAAGCTATGTTTAAAGTCGTTGACAGTGTAATTTTTTACCAAATACTAAATGAAGTTAAACCAGAAATTTGATTATTAGTGTTATGAGATTAATGAATAATAAAAAGATAGCATACAAAAATTATTATAGGTTAAAATATTAGTAACACCACAAAAATAGTTAGTAAAATGTAAATTATAAAACAGATAGCTCTAAGGTAGTGGATTCAGTTATTATGTGGTATTTACTCATTGTAGGGTAAAAAGATAATGAAATTGTCTGTGGTGCAACTGACTGGCAATAGGATGGAAGTGGGTACTAAAACTCTCTGACGACATTGTATTTTTTGGTTAATACCTAAAGAAGAACACTACTTGTTCGAAACGCGTTGTTTATATGATTAAATTATTAGTTGTGCAATCTGTAATTGTGTGGTATTTACTCATTCTGAGGTAAAATGGATAAACAAACAAATGTCTCCACACAAATGAAGGAAGTCTCCATGAATGAAGTCTCTATGAATGAAATGAAGGAAGGAATGAAAGTCTCCACATCATTTGTGAGGAGACTTTTGTTTGTTTATCCATTTTACCTTAGAACGATTAATTTTTTTAAATGTGGAGACAATTTCATTAGGTATTTTACCCCAAAACCAGATAACTGTTAGATAAACATTGTTAATCTTCTGGTTTGTTTGCAAAATATATTCGAATCGCTACAAACATTTAATAGATAAAAGTAAACAAAATAAAAATAAAATTACTACAAAGCCGTAATTTAGCACTCAACTTTCTATCTTCCTAACGGTATATTTCCGTTTTTTTTCATTTTTTTCGTTACTAGATTATTACTTCGATAAATCACAAAGCTCTATCTTTTTACTCACCAATACTAAATTGTTGGTAGTTTTCTAAAGTAAAAGAAACATGTTTCCACCATTCAGTACCCACAAGGATTTCATTTCTCTTTGTTGCTTAAAACATATATGTATTGATAAAAATATTGACCGTGGAATAGAAACGAAACTATAGTTTATCGGGATTCTGTCAGTTATTCAGGTTCAAATTAAACTCTGATTGCCTTAGGACAATTGCCCACGATTATGGGGCAATTCTGAAGAACTGACCTAGTCCCGATAAACTATATTTTTGTTTTAAAACATATATGGTTATGAAAGCTGTATTCAGTAGTTTTAGCGCTCTAAAGAGCGCTTTATTCCAACATAAAGGAATGCCTGAGACATTTCGAGGACTTACACCAGAGGTCTCAAACTTTGGCTGTTTCTGGACCCACTGAGAGCTATTTTACCATCTGTTTAACAACGCTAATTTCACTTCACTATTCTCTAAATACTTAAAAAGCATAATTATTTGCAAAAAATTTATTTATAAATTATATATTTGTAATAAAAATATTTTTTAACAAGTGAAAAATTATATGTAAATTTTCAAAACAATATTTATTTTTAGGTAAATGAAAAGTGAAAATATGAAATATTCTATTACTGTCGCTATGTGATGTCAAATTACGAAAACCTTTTTAAAAGCATAATATTTTTTTATTAACCGAAAATTTGAAGGAATTAAACTAGGGGTTGTTAAGCATTGTTTGCTTGTTCATCTCCCACTCACACCCCTCCCCAAGGCTAATTAAAAAACATAATTATTCACGTGTAAATTTTCAAAACAATATTTACCTTTAGATAAATGAAAAGTGAAACTATGAAATAATTTGATTACAATTACAATGTGATGTCGGAATATAAAAACCTTTCTAAAACAATAACAAACTATTTCATTATTAACTTTTATAAAGTATGTTGAAAAAAATTATAAAAAAAATCATAAAAAGCACAAAAAATGAAATAGCATATTTTAAAACATTGCAACAGTGTAAAAAATGACAAGGAAATTGGATATATGGTTTAATTATTATATTTGAATATTATAGCGGCCAGCTCACTAAGATTTCATATATTTTTAGATATGCTATCTTATATTCATTTGCGTGCCACGGACCCTCAGAATACTGTTTTGAGACCATCCAACAATTCTCTGGTGACCCCTGGCGGTCCATTTGTACCACATTTAGAACCACTGGATTAAATAAAATGCAAATCATTATCTAAAGTACAACAATATGATTTCTTATTTTAAGTTCTTTATGAAGATAGTTAAATTACTATTTTGTTAGTAATTTGATTTTGATATTTGATCGAATGCATACATAATAATAATAATAATATAATATCAGTTCACGGGAGAGGAGACCCCTTGTATATTGAGCGGTGGTTTCCAAACTTGATGTTACTATGCCTCCCTTAAAAATTTTTATTCATTTGACCCCCCCCCCCCCCTGAAAATTTAATAAAATAAAAACACAAACATTTTTACTCTTATAAAATTTATTCATTCAAACTAATGGAAAACGATATTTTATTATTGTTTTTAATGAGATGGATGTGCTTGTCTATTAGCACAAAGTTTATCTATTCTTGGTGTTTGTGATGATATAGCTACTCGTAGCTCTTTTTCTACAACTAAACGAGCTCGATATTTGGATTTCATTGCAGCCAAGGCAGAACATCATTTTTTTTTACATAGAAAACTTTAGCAGTAATTTGGAAAATTAGTCACACTGAACAATTTTCTAAATTACTGCTAAAGTTTTCTATGAAAGACTGATTTTTTGCCTTGGCTGGAATGAAATCCAAATATCGAGCTCGTTTGGTTATAGAAAAAGAGCTACGAGTAGCTATATCGTCACAAACACCAAGAATAGATAAACTTTGTGCTAATAGACAAGCACATCCATCTCATTAAAAACAATAATAAAATATCGTTTTCCATTAGTTTGTATGAATAAATTTTATAAGAGTAAAACTGTTTGTGTTTTTATTTTATGAAATTTTCGGGGGGGGGGGGGGGGACAAATGATTAAATATTTTTAAGGGAGGCATAGTAACATCAAGTTTGGAAACCACTGATTTAATATCAGTTGACGGAAGAGGAGACCTCCTGTATATAGGTGAATACGTATATAGATATATAGTATAGTATAGTAGTAATACAGTATGCAGGTATACTGATGATTACCAGCTTGATAGGATGAATGTGGATGGGTTCCGGCTCTTGGTCCAAAGTTGTCTTGGTTGATGCCAATTCACCATCAGATTGAGTACCAATACCATTTCCTTTTTCCAATTTTTTTTTACTTGTTTCCAGGATTTCTCCATCGGATAATGTTTTTGCTAAAATTCTTCTCTTTATTGGTTTCTCTTGTGGTTCAAAGTTTATCAGGATTTCTTTTGGACTCGTAGGTGGAAGGGGAGACCTAGAAATATAAACAGTTATTATTAGTAATCAATAGCAGCATAATTATACCAGGTGAAAAAGTAATAATTTGAAATTAGGATAACAGAATTTGAGAGCATTTTGATTTGAAAAGTGCACTAAGTGAACTTGAAAAAACATTTGTAAGAAGTGTGTTTTTTTTATTTATAATGAGACATAGATTTTTAATATTAAGTAGTAGTAATATTAAGTGATATTATTATTATTATTATTATTATTATTCAAGAAATGCTATGGAACCTTCAAAATTTTTCAATGTCGTAAACAGACAAAAGTTGATAAACCTTTGGAATATTTAAAATCTGATAACTTTGTCAAACTCTGTAAAATCTTTCCTTAAAAATGCAGATATATCAAACTGGGTTAACTGCCTTCAAGAAAAATAAACTGAAAATAATTTCAAACATTTGTTCAAATAAGATTGCACAAACTGAGATGTTAACCTGTGTCTAGAAACGGAACACCAACTAGTTTGCAGCAACATGTGTTCACATAAGACTGCAGAAACTGTAACGTTAACCTGTATCGGAGACCGTAACATCAACTAATTTGCAGCAACATTCTTTTAAATTCGAAGTAAGATTTACAAGCTATGCAATGCTTTATTACGTCGTATTTACTTATGAATAGAATGAGGTAAGAAAACACCAAGCATCCAGACAAAAGATTTTATATAACGATGCGTTTCAAAGACTTGGTGTTCATCTTAAAGCTATATCTGCCTTAGCAACGAGACGTAACCTGAGGATGAAACCAAAGTGTTTGAAGCGTGTCGACGTTATACAAAATCTTTGTGAGCAGACTTGGCTGTTTGTTAGCCTTATTTTAATCATGATTAAGTTTGTAAGAGTTACCATGCAGTAAAGTCAACATTTCGAGGCGAATATATAAGATATTCGTTAATGTTTAAGAGGTAATAATGTGAAAACAAGAAAGAAACTAAACCTTTAATTCAGATTTATACTCGTAAGTGCAGAGTTATTGGTAGATTTTTTCGATTATTCAATGACATCATTAAAAACAGCTTATAATTACTTTTAAACATTCTAGTGTTGTTTATTCTATACCTGTTAGAATTTATAATAAAGTTAAAAATTGTAAAGAGGGCGAGGTTAGCACAGATGCATCGTGGTTGCCTATGGACTGGTAGATCAGGGGTTCAATACCCACTCTGGCCGTCGCTTTATTCACGCGGACGGTGATTAAATCTGATCACATCGTCCCTCGGACGGGACGTTAAGCCGTCGGTCCCGAGCCTGTACGATGTCAGATACTATTTTAAGATCCCTATTCTAAATACACTTGAGTTAGGCAAAATTTAGGACTCCCAATGTAAAATGTTGATTGTGTGTTATCACGAGAGGGTAATCTTTGGCCTTTGTATGTTCTCTCGTTGACTGCCACTGCAACTTAAATTACGAGTATCTACCTTTACCTAGGCCCGTCCTTTAGCAAGGGCGAACTGAGACAACCGGTGGTAGTGACCTCGGACAAATGACCTGTTCATTGATTAATCCGTCATGCATCGGGCAAGACGTCACCATCCGGCGGCAGGTCAGATTAACAGCTGCTAGAACCGTTTTTTTTAATTCTAACACCTGCACAATATAACACTATATATATATATATATATATATATAATATAAATTTTTGGGTAGAGGAGGCCCCTCAGTGGTTAACTGAAGTAGAACCTTCCAAGGGACGGCCCTGGCCCTGCCTTACCTAACCCAAAACTTTTGAATCAAATTACAAATAATTAACATATGACCGTAGATAAATAGATAAAGTAGAAACCAATCTCATCGCGGGTTAAAACATCAGCCCTTACGGTCATTTTGTTTTATCAGAGATTTGGGTACAATCACTGAGATCAGTGTCTAGAACTGTTGCCGTTCCCTTCACAATATATGACCTTACTTTTATATAAAGTGTTCCACAATATTCTTTAAACAAAGTACTTTAATATGAATTATCCTTATGAGCACAAGACAACTTAAAAAAGGAGACGTTACCAATAAAAAGGTTGAAAATCAAAACAGAAACTCAAGATAGTTTTCAAAAGTGTTCATACAGCTGGAAGTTCGTAACCTATTTAAAACCATAAAAGATATTTATGTCTTTAATACAACATAAAATACTAATGAAGGTTTAATAACTCTGTACAAATTTATTTGTGTGATTAACTTTAATTGAGGTGAAATTAACAGGACTAATTATTTATGTTGATTTATTTTGTATTTAAGCCAAGTATTAAAATTTACCAGAATGGCCTCTATAGTAATGTCTTTTCATTCACAGCAAATGGGAGCTTGAATCAATCATCAAGACAAAAGGCATAAATTTGATTAGTTTAAGCGTCGGATAAAGGAATTTCATCACTCTGTTAAATATATTATTAGTTTATTACACGAAAATAGGAATCATAAAAAATAAATTTCGATTAATCATGTTTCGATAATCTTAGAGCGTGGATTAATATTTTTTTCTTTCTGTTTCTATCTTTCTCTCTCTCTCTCTTTCTTTCTCTTTTTATTTCTCATTTTTCTCTCTCTCTCTCTTCCACTCTTTCATTTTGTTTGTGTGAATGTGTGTGTCTGTATGCATATGTTGGTATAAATAGGACAGGAGATCTTCTTTTAAACAAGTATCATTAAAGTGAACCGCAGTCTAGGCATTCACGAACTTAAGACTGAAAGATTCTTCTCTACCAAATTCCTGCTAACAGGGATCTAACAAAAAATGAGCCGGCTAAGTGTCATGTTAGACACATAAATCAAATAGATAAAAAAAAATATTTTTTTTATTTATAACGAACAAGAAGAGGTAAATTACTTTGAAAAGAAAAGAAAACATAGAAAACAGTTAACATAAAATAAAAGTGTTGAAAGATAATAAGAAGTAATAGAGAGAGCATAGTGAGAAATTAAGAAGGTAATGGGTGTACGTGTTTAGGTAAGGTTATATATACCATATATATATATATAATACATATTTGGGTTTTTGACTCTGACGAAGACCGCTTGTTACGGTTGAAAGATCTTAGTCTTGTTTTCCCATTTCATATTGTGGTTAGATCATATATATATATATATATTTGTAAAATTTGGAAGCAGTCCTTCTTTTAAGCATATTTCGTTGAACAGCTGACCGTATTTCGCTGATGTCATTTTCTTCACTAGTTTTTCAAGGTTTCTGAATACCTTCTTCTTTCCTTCATCCAAACGTTGGAGAATGTTTATTAAGTTATAACCTCGACAGTGATGTAGTTGTCATCCCAATGTATGAATCGTTGCAGGGCTCACGGTCCCCGATTTGACAGGTGTATTCATACACGAGATTAGACTCCTTCAGTTGAGAATCTTTAACCTCATTGCTATTTCTCATCACTAGGCTGCTTATGGTGGTGCTCGATAATAGGTTATTAAGGCGACCTTATCCTCGGGTGAGGTGCATTTTATATTCTTCTTAATTATATCCTTGAGTACGCGTTCGTCTATTTTGTGGTCTTCCGAATACTGATTTTCGTAATAAAGGTTATGTGTTATGCCTGTTATTTGGTTATCGGTTTGACTGATGTGTTTCGAATTGAGATATTGTTTTAAAATATTGTCAAAGAGAGAGTTGGAGTAGCCGTTGTTAATGAGGGATTGTTTTGTAAACTCGATGTCCTTCTGAAATAGTTTCCAATTTGCTGTTGTTTTATAGACTCTATGTATCAAGGCTTTTATTGTTGAGTTCTTGTATTGTTGTGGGCATTCACTGTTAGCATTAAGATAAGGTGCAGAGTTTGTGGACTTCTTGTGAATTGATGTAGTAAGTTTTCGGTTATGGTAATCTATCTTTACGTCGAGGAAGTTGAGTTTATTATTGACAGCAATCTCTGAGGTGGCAATCTCTCAAATTCACCTCAGAGATTGCTGTCAATAATAAACTCAACTTCCTCGACGTAAAGATAGATTACCATAACCGAAAACTTTTTTTCTTCTAATGTATAGAAACTTTTGAATTGTTATAAATTGACAGAAGTTATAATTAAAAAAAACACAGATTTTCAAAACAAACAAAAAGGTATTTTTTACTACAAAATGTAATACAGGGTGACCCACCCAAAATGATGCGTAGCCATGTTTTATTCAATAAAAATCCATTTTTTTAACGAATGTCTTTTCTGTTACAGGACGTGATAGGTGAACCTAGGGATGATCGTTTGCAGCTTTAGTTGCCCCAAAAATGTGTTGGACAATTCAGCAGAAGACATTCTCCGTGGAGCAATATTTTGCGACCAAATCATACCAGAGTGTACAGATTCAGTTTCGAACACGTTTCCATTGTCGCAACTTTCCATCAAAATCAACAATTGTTAGGTGGATTACAAAGTTTAGAAAGCATGGGACTGTAGTGGAGTTATGTTCTAAAGTCACAGGGGGAACATATTCAGGTAGGAAAAAGAGTACAAGGACAGAAGAAAACATTGCTGCAGTGAGGAACTCAGTAGGACGTAGCCAAGGAAATTCGGAATAGAAGAAACCCACAAACAATTGAGGAACTGGAAACTGTCATCACAGCAAAAATAAGAGCCATCCCGAAAAAGGAGTGTGTAAAAGTGATAGACAACTTTGCTAGACGAGTACAGGTTTGCTTGCAATGAAATGGTGGACATTTGGAACCCATCTTGAGAAAGCCATATGTTTACTAATAATTGACAGAAATAGCTGAAACTCTGGTGAATGGTCATTCATAAACTGAATAATGTGTAGTTATAATTTGAAATAAATAGCTTTTTAATCAATGTCACAATTGAAATTTTTATGGGCACGCATCTTTTTGGGTTACCCTATATTTTGACTTATGATTTATTTTGAAACCTTACAGACACTATAGACATTGATGGATTATAATCAAAGTCTTGTACCCGTCAATAGTAAGTTTTAGGTGGATGAGTTGAATAGTCCTTTAAAAAATGATACAGAAAAGAAGGGGGACATCACATCTTCTATGATTTTAAAATGCTTTTTTACTCTATAGAAAAATAAAATTTTGCCGACAAGTATTCTTAATATTAACATTAGACAAAATAAAAAAAGAAATCAATATTATCAACTTAATAATCAACTTAATATTAGCATTAGAGAAAAAAAACAGGAATCAATAAATTTAGATTACTGCAAATGCAATAAAGCTACAAAAAACTGAAATCTCAACTCGAACTAATATTTACTTGCTGTAATTGCCTGGTTTGTTTACATTGACTTAGAAATTATTTTCCGGAATTGAATCAAACATAATATTTGTTTTAATACAAGTTTATTAACAAACTAGCAAACGTGCTCCTCTCTGATGGGTATTTTACAAAAATTCATAGATAGTACGTGGGATTCCAAAATATTATTACAAATTATGAAATTATTTCAAAAATACCATTATAAGTCCATAAGAGTTATTAGATCTTGAGTTTCTTTTACGTTTCAAGTTTGAGTTCAAATTTGATTTTATTCGAGGCATACTTTCCTATTTAGTACGTGGGTAGGTAGGATTCACTTTTTTAAAGCAAGCCACATTATGATAAACGTAAGCGATACTAACATCAACTAACAATACCTACTTGCTACAGTATCAGGTACCGACAAATACCTGTATATCTAGTATAAAGGTTTTGTCTTTACATTGCTTAAAACTGACTTATTTCATGTTATCTTTACGCTTTATACATTAGAGGTACAAAATCCACCCTTGGAAACATTTCTGTCTGTTTAGTATTTTTATTTTAAAAATATACAGATATTTTTTGGTGTCTAATACTGCAGCAAGTAGGTATTGTTAGTTAATATATCTGAGTGGTTAACCAAACACAGTTTAAATGTCCATAACTCCTCGATGTTGAATTTCCATTGTATTCAGATCTTAGCTTTTAACTTAGACATACAGAAATCTAGTCCGAAGTTTCAGCTTGTTGTGACTTATGATGGCTGAGTTTCCTTGTGCAAAATTTTTGAAGAAACAGACAGACATTTTGCTAAGGCTGGATTCGGTTTCTCTAATGTATAAAACGTAAAGATAAGTTGAAATGAGTTAGTTATAGGCAATATACAAACAAAAACCTTTGTTTTATTTACATAGATAAATAATATAGACAAGTTTATTAACTTGTTATATTAACAAATTTAATACATGTTTGAATAAAAATGCTTAATGTTTTAATATTATATGTAAAAACAATATAATATTTAAAACTATATACGCAAATTCCAAAGAAGCAAATATATCGTTTGATGCCCCCCCTGGGAGAGGGATTGTTCTTTATGTTAGAGAATAGTGCAGTCAGTCTCTATGTTGTACTCCTCGACGTATATCTAATCTTAGAATTATTAGTGATTATGTCCGTCATACCAAAGTAAAGTTATGAAGGACATTATTACTAATAATTCTAATATTTTGAAGTGCTCTAGTGATGGAACTACTATATATTGTAGGCAATATGTATTCTATAGTATTTCAGAAACGAATGAGATTATTATGTTCAGTTCTTGTACAGTTGTTGTTTTGACGGTATAGAACACGTTTGTTACACGTATGGTTGGCAGATTGTACAGAGATAGTTTGCAGTTGCCAGTTTGTCTCCAGATACGGTAAACGCAGGATGGCTTCCACAAACAAGTAAGTTATACTAACGATCGTTCACAGTGATTATTAATTTTTTTGTGAAAAATGTATTAATTACATCTCAATGTTCATGTGTGTATACATATTTTATACAGAAAAATGTTCGTCAGTATTCAGGACTAAATTTTATATCAGCTACTATATATAGTAGGTTCGGCAGATGCGAGTACATACTAGGAAATTATAGAATATCAGCATATGTGAATCTTTAGTACCGAAATGCATAATAAATTACTTTCGAAATTCTATATTTGATCTTTTTAGTTGAATTTCGGTGATCATAATATATTTAGTTGTTGTTCTTCGTAGTACGTATATAAATAAAAATTGCATTTTTAATTTGTAAAATGAAATTCTTAAATTATGTTTTGTACTAAAGAAGAAAAGAACTTGTGCAGGTTTTGTAACATAAAATTATGAGTTAAAAAAAATTGATATGTGAAATTTTTTTATTTCTAAAATGTAAACTGAAAGTAAACATGTCTTCTAAAGTGAAATAAATAATGACTTAAATGAAGGACTGGGAACTCTACGCTTTTATAAAATTCCCCTTGATGTTAACGAAAGCTAAGAAAGTCCAAGAAGAAATATTTAATGATGAAAACGAGACGGTCATGAAAAAATTTCCACATCTACCATTAACAACAAAATATTGTCGAAGGAAATAGCAAAGAAATGATCAAACTTTGGCTTTAATGTTTACTTCTCTATGTGATGTGGTAACATGAAAGCTGGATGGTGAATGAATGATTGTTGCGGAGAAATTTTAAACAAAAATCAAGAGGAATTTAGCCTAAAAGAAATTTTATCATTTTCATATTAAAAAATTAAATTTTTTAAACATTTTTGATGGTGAAAATCATTTAAAAAAAGAGTGAATTTTACACAAAAAACACAATATTCACATAACATTGTTGTAATAACCACGTACTTGATGTTTTTCACCCTATAATGTTGTTGTAGATAGTAATGAAAGTGAAATATAGAATCGAGAATAGAATTTTTTCGTTATTGACATCTGTTCTTAGAAAAATGGAGGAGTGAGAGTTTTTTATAATGCCATGCTCACTAACAGTACCGTTTAATTCAATTATTTCTTCCACTTGATTACTTCTACCGCCTTCTTCCGAAAATAAGTCCTAGCGTGATTTTCGGGACGTTTTGGGCTATAAGCCCTCCCCTGAAAATAGGCCCTAGTTAAGATAAAGTGAAAAATATAATTAATTTAAAAAATTGCTGTTGTATGTAGTAGGTATCTCTAACTGTAGTAATATTACAGGGAATTCGTTGGAAAAAAATATTCCAAGAAATTCTTAACCTATAAAGTTCGTTACAAGGAGGCTATTCAGAAAAGAAGTATTAATTTAACAGCTATATTGCAAGACATGAGAGATTGAGACCAATGATTCTACAGAGAATAGATTTGGAGGAAAATCAGAACGGAATTCAAAATTTTGATAATTTATGACGATGTTCCAGAAGATGACATGATTGTAATCGAATAAATTTAAATTGTTGTATAAAAATAAATATTAAACAAAAATATGTAAATCTACTTTCATTCTCAAATTCTACATTCTTAATGTACTTTAAGCCCTCCCCCTAGAATAAGCCCTAGCACGGATTTTGACCTAAGAATAAAGTAAGAGTGTTTTATTTTCGGAAAAAGACGGTGCTTCTCTCTCCGACATTTCGACATCTATTTCTGTCATCTTCAGGGCTAGAACACTTTTTTACAATTAGCAGTATTACTACTACAGTATTGGATATTGGTTACTTTTTATATTTTTTACTATAAGAGGAATAGAAAGATAGTGATTTATTTATGTGGTATCACAAGTATGTATTTTAATATTGATATATATGGATATTTTTTATTCCTTTTACATTTTTTCAGAAGTATACAGATTAATATTTGCTCATAGAAATCTGTTTTTTTTCTTTTAACATTTCAATATTTTTTAACAATGAATGTTGATAAAAATATATTATTGTAATTGAAAAAAAAATGTTCTAGTCCTAACGTATTTTGACCTAAAAATGAAGTAAGACAATGTCTTATTTTCAGAAAAAGACGGTAGGAGACAAGCCCAACTGATAACTGCTCAATGTAATTAATTTGAGATTCATATAACGTATTTAATTTATTAATCTCAACTGGAAAAATAGAAAATCATACCAAGTGAAAAAATAAATAATAGGATTTTTATTCGTACATTAATTTAGTGAAATATATATAACCTTTTAGAACACTTTAAGCTACAATTGTCAGTTTACATAGAATCATTGCACTGTATGTATGTGTAAATCATCCAAAATGTATGAACTCTATGTAAGTAGTGAAAATTTGTAGCTTGCAGATGGCTATGTAGCAACGTCCAAAGTACAATAAGAAATCAGAAAAAAACTAAGACCGCAGCAAGTGGTCTTCTTCAGAGTCAAATCTCAACCGACGAAGACCACTTGTTACGGTTCAATGATCCTAATCTCTTTTCCTCAATTTTTATTGTGGATATTGATTTTTTCCTTCACGTGTTTATTGTGAACTCTTCTTTTGGCTGCATATGTTAGTTAGTAAAAATATTTGTTAATTGCAATTTGCATAAGCAGTTAAAAGGACAAACTTCGGTGAGATAAATAGAATGTATCTCACCGAATATTGTAGAATGTATCTCACAATGTATATTGTTTTGTATATATTATGACAAGAATTAACAGAAACTACGTAAACTAAAACAAACATCGTCTAAACAACAATAAGATTTCAAAAATTGGATAGAGATTTTTCGTAGAAAAACTCGCTATGTTTATTCCACTACATAAATAGATTTTTTTACATTTGGAGTCATTAATTTTTCTATTCTTATGTTGAGATAATTTATTTTTATTCTTCTTTCTTTTTAATATCATCATTCATAAATTAATATACTACTGCTTTCTTTAATATATATTTGAATAATTCGTTATAAACTGGAATTAAGAGGTATTCCAATTTTCACCTATGTGGAATCATTTAAACAAAAACATCAAGAGTTTTATAAGTATATAGATTTTAAGTTGATACAATCTACAAAAAAAGCCTTAGAAATAGAATCCGTATTCTTATAACGAATGAAAAAGTACCTCTTCCAAGCTCCTAACATTACCCAAAAATAATGGAGTTCTTAAGCACACCAACCACACTTAAACACACAAATACACGTATAGCAATTAGATATGAATACTGGTACAACATGTAGATTGATTGCAACATTCCTGTTGGACAACTGTTTTAAGTATTTTATTCTTCTTATATATAGTATGAAATCATTGAACACCTTTTCTTCAAATTTATCTATTAAAATTTAAAAAAAAACAAAATTTCTTCGTTTTGAGAAAAAAATTCTAAACCTTTCTAAAAAAACCTGAAAAGTACAGCAGGTTGTATATTGTTCTAAGGTGAGTTTAGATTTATAGGGTAAAAATCTAATGAAATGGTTTCCACATATACAAATTTAATTGTATAAACAATGCGCTTCGAACACGTAGTGTTCTTCTTCAGGTATTAACTAAGGATGAGTGTCTGTGGTATTTAGTTAATGTGGTACTCTTAGTTAATGCCTGAGGAAGAACACTACGTGTTCAAAACGCGTTGTTTATACCTTTAAATTTTTACATGTGGAGACCATTAGCTTTTTACCCTACAATGAGTAAATACCACATAATAACTGATTGCACTACGTTAGAGTTTAGTTTTTTTATAACTATATGTCTTTTTACAGTAATAAGAATCATTTAAAATGATTGTTCGTAAAATACCAATAATGTATTCTGTTTTTTTTTTCAAAATTTGGTTTTAATCCAAAATTAGCTATTTGGTGTAGAAAATAATAAAATGTACCACAGCTCCCATTGTGATTCATGCAATTATGAACAAAATCGCCAACTATGCAAGCAATTATTGCTGTGGTATTTACTCATGAGGTTTTATTTATCCTCACTATTATTAGTATAAACAAAATTTATTCTCTTTTGTTAATAAATGGTCTTATAAAGTTTTTGTTTGTAACGTCATTACAATACGTTCAGAGGTGTGACCTGTATCGTGCAACTTAAGTTTTCAAAATCAATCATAGGCCAAACTTTTTACATTTTCTATATCAAAACATAGCTTTTTGATTATTGAAAATCTTCGAAACCTTTATCCTTTATCGCAGATGCTAATGTCATAATCACTACAAAATTTAAAAATTCTAAACAGGAAATCAAACATTTTCCACAACTAATAGGGCACATGTACACTATTAGTGTGTGTACAGAATTGCAAATTTTATATTTTTGAATATAAAATATGAATTTTATCCATCATGCCTGTAGCGTGCCTGCAAATTTTTAGATTTATTTATTTATTTGTTGAGGGTGATTGTAGTACTGTGTCCTAAGAACTATTGTACTTTCCCCTCTTCTGTACCATAGTACCCCTGTTAGCTTCAACGCCTCCAATAAGCTCAGCACTTTTGCTGGGTCCCACGGCTCTTCTATGGTTTTGTTGAGTGTCCCGAAGCACCTGCCTCTGTATAGCACAGTGGCTTAGCAATTAGCAGCAGATGCAGCGGTGTTTCTTCCTCAACTGTGCAGAACCTGCATAAACCATCATTGCTAATGCCCATTTTCCGCAGATGGTCATTAAGTTTGCAGTGACCAGTAAATTTTTAGATAGAAAACTCAGATATATACATAAACAAACACACATTTCTTTCAACATCTCCTAAGATCAGTTTTGCAATAAATGGTAAAAAAGTGACTAATGGCTGATTCTGACATATTATAAACATGAAGCAGTTCACTCCGTTTGACGGATCATAATAGAATTATACACAAAAATACCTCGTTATGACATGAAGATGAACCCAATATTGTTCTTCTTAAATTATATCTACCAAATGAGTCGTTGGGTAAATTATGAAAGGATTTTTTACACAAAACAGCTGACTATAGAACAAAGCAAATTTATACTAAATATACACTTATTTTTTGAAATTTTTATTACCACAAACTTTAAACAAGTTCCAAAAATTAAAAAATTATGTTGTAATGAATAATTTAATTTATTTGTAGGATTTGTTTACGTTATATATCACAATAAGTTCCACAATTTTTATCAGAACCAATTTAAACAGAATACTTCTTATAAGATTTTATAGAAGAAATTAGAAGATATTTAAAAAAAAAAAGTTAATATGTTATGCAAGAAAAATAAAATTCTCAGAACTATATGTGCCAACGCCAAGCAGTCATATATTTTATGATGCTCTTCACGGTGAAAAATATTTTCTAGCGAAGCTGTTGCAATAAATCTACATGTTTCACCATATAACGTATCTAATTTTCAGGCGTATACTTTGTGAGTTTATGAACACCATTGTATACCGGTAAATTGGAGCAAGGAAAAAGTAATTTTTTTTCTTTATGACTATGAGTCCACTATTTTTTTGCTGCATCTCCTACGATTGCAGAAACATACAATTTCATATTAGGTATTCTCTTACTAAAAATATTTCATTAGTCTACAGTTTTGGATGAGTAATATTAGATTAAAAAAGACGAAAGTGTTTCCTTACCCTGTGTGTTACTCTTCTTGAATTTTCAACTCGTGTATATATATATATATGTGTGTGTGTGTGTGTATATATGATATATATATATATATATATATATATATATATATATAAAGATTTCACATAAACACGTGAAACAACAATCAATGATCAAACGACAATAAGAAATGGGAAAACAAGACTAAGATCTTTCAACCGTAACAATTGGTCTTCGTCAGAGTCAAAAACCCAACAGAGTCAAAAAACCAGTTGGGTTTTTGACTCTGACGAAGACCGTTTGTTACGGTTGAAAGATCTTAGTCTTGTTTTCCCATTTCTTATTGTGGTTTGATCATATATATATATATATATATACACGAATTCAAAATTCAAGAAGAGTAACACACAGAGTAAGGAAACACACTTACAGACTCAAATTTTCGGCTAATCCATCTTCAGGAGAAAAGAGAAAGGGAGACCAAGCACGGTATAGACGCAACGGCAAGCAACCCATATATATATATAAAGATTTCACATAAACACATGAAATAACAATCAATGATCAAACCACAATAAGAAATGGGAAAACAAGGTTGAAAGATCTTAGTCTTGTTTTCCCATTTCTTATTGTGGTTTGATCATACGAGTATATATATATATATACTTGACAAATGGAAAGACGATCCAAACTGGACACAATAACAGTTCAAAATTGAAGATAGGTAGCACACAAAGTAAAGAAACACACATACAAACTCAAATTTTTGAGCCATTCGTCTTCAGGAGAAAAGAGAAAGGGAGACCAAGCACGTTGTAGACGCAACGGCTAGTAACCGACACGGCAACCGCCAGTCGGCTAAATGGTTCTCTCTGAATCATTTATATTTTCCCAACTTGTATTGCTTATCTGAATTTCTGTTTATATTTTCTCTCAATTCTAGTACTTCAAGACCGGGTACGGGGGGCAGCACTGGCGGTTGCCGTGTCGGTTACTAAGAAAAAATGTTTTCTTATGAAGTAAAAAAAAAGGCTAAGATCTTTCAACCACGACTGCTTGTTATATTTGAAATACCTTAGTCCTTTTTCCCATTGCACATTGTGGGTTGATGATTGATTGTTATTTAATGTGTTTATGTGAAATCTAGTAATATATATATATATATATATATATATATATATATATATTATATATATATATATATATAAGGTGTTTTCCTCTAATCGGGGTTCGGTCAATTTTCCAGGATAAAAAATCAAACTCTCGTTGCCAACGTTTCGGTTTTAAATAAAACCGAAACGTTGGCAACGAGAGTTTGATTTTTTATCCTGGAAAATTGACCGAACCCCGATTAGAGGAAACACCTATTTTATCAAACGGTCGATATATTATTGAATCTGTTATATATATATATATTATTGAAAATGACATCAAATTTAGCTGATACCTGTTTCGTAAAAAGTTGCTCAATTTTTCTAAATAACACTCTCGTTATTTCGTCTACACAATAAAGTACATCTCCTATGGTAGACATGTTTCGAATGATCAACATTCATCATCAGGACGTGAATAAGATCTACGGTGAAATATCTGGTTTATTATATACATGGAGAAGGTAGAAGGGATCCCTTCTATAATCTCGAAATAACGAGAGTGTTATTTAGAAAAATTGAGAAACTTGTTAAGAAACAGGTATCACCTAAATTTGGTGTCATTTTCAATAATGTGTGTGTCAAAGAAGGACTGCTACCAAAATTTACGAATATATACATATACAGTAACAATTAATGTTCAAACCACAATAAGAAATGAAAAAAAAAAAACAAAGAGCTTTCAACAGTAACGAATGGTCTTCGTGAATCAAAACGTAACTCTGTTGTTAGGGCTGAAATATCTTAATCCTTTCCATTTCTTATTGTGGTTTGAACATTGATTGTTATTTCACGTGTTTATAGTTAAATCGTGTTATTTATAGTAACATGAGATGTTTTAGGTATATAAACGTCTTTATCAGGGACAACTTACGTATCGCAAGGACTAAACAACAATCACTTCCAAATATTTTGGTTAACAAAATAGAAAAATTTATTTGTCTATAAAATACTCGGGGTTTTTTGAATATAGCAGTGTTGACAGCACATCCATGCTATTTTCATTGAATCAGCAGGAATAGATAAATGAATTAATGTTGCTACTTGAAATTAGATCAATATCATACTAAGCCAACACAAAGAATAATTATTCACATTTCTGGGGAACAGCTACATGAATTCTATGTTATGTTGGTGGTTACTGGTTATGTTGCAGGGAGTTGCCATGTTAGAAGACAAACAGGCCAAACATTGACCCTTTGAGTTGCCAAACAATGAATATTCTACATTTACAGTCTTCTGTTTTATCTTACTGAAGCAATTTAGAGTAGGGATCTTTGACGAGTACACGGCGTTGTACAGGCTCGGGAAGAGGGTTTAATATCCTCTCTGAGGTAGAACAACGTACTCAAATTGTTTACACTACTTTCGTGTATATATCGAGGGCGAGTGGGTATTAAACCCCAGATATGCTAGTCCAGAGGGGAGCCCGTAGACACGTTTTGAAGAGAAGAAAGAGACCATCTGCAGTTTACTGAATCTATTTGGGAATGAAAATCTTTCTAAGGGAGACAAAGTGATTAAAATTTAAAAGAAACAAACATTAACTGATTGGCTTACATTTTGCAAGCAACAATTTCCCTATAAGAAAATTTAATATTATGCTTCGAAAAGACTATCAATATTTGTCTTTTTTGGAATCATTATGGTTGCGAGATACCTGCTACTGTATGATCTGGTAAAACTGCAGTAAAAAACCAATAAAAAAACCACATTTGGTATTATAGGGTAAGTTAGGTTAGGTTACAAGGAGCCAGGTTAGCTCGTGGTTTCCGTACTTGCTTATTAACTGGTAGGTCCGGGGTTGGATACCCATCTGGTCCTGGATTTATTTACATGGGAGGTGAGTACGTCGGCCCTAGGAGAGGACGTTAATCCGTCGGTCCCGTGCCTGTATGATGTCAGGTACTCCTGATCCCTACTCTATATACATTTGAGTTAGCCAAAAGTTAGGACTCCTAATGTAGTATCAAAGCTCATTGTGTGGTATCAGATAGAGCACAATGTTCAGCCTATGTGTGTTCCCTTCTGGGACAGCCACTGCAACCTAAAGCAGTGTTTTTCAAACTTTTTTGGACGCAGAACCCTTTTTGGTTCCAGTAACTTTCCCGGGAACCCCAAATTCTAATGATTTCATACAATCATAATATAAATATTTTCATATGCCTTTTTAGATAGTATGTATGTTTAAAAACAATTAAAGAAGTAATATTACTGCAATGTGTATTTTGCGAATAAAACTTCAAAACTAAAAGATTATAATTTTCATATTTTTTACAAGTGCATAACACATAAAACAGAATTACTAGCAATTTTTAACACAGAGTTTGTTTTGTTATCATTTTTGGTTTTATAGTTGAATGTTTGATTCTCAAGTTAGCCCTAGCATCAAGTCTACTTCGGTATTTGGTTTCTAGGCAGTTTAAAGGGAACATCCAGTTTCACATGAGAAGGTAGTGGGAAATGGCAGCAATGTGTGAAGTGCTACTTTTGCAATAGCAGGAAATTGTGGAATCATATCAAAAAACTGACTTGTGATTCTTCCTAATAATGAATAAAATTTTGACCACTTCTACTTATGGGTATAAAAAGATTTCACATAAACACGTGAAATAATCAATGATTACTGATTGATTACTGATTATTGATTACTTATGAGTATATGTAAATGTAAACATTATTCGGTTTCATGATTAACAAGAAATATAGAATAAATCCATACCCACAACAAAAAATTAGAAACATGTTTTTACTAAATGTTTTTCGCGGAACCCCAAAAAGTCCGTTAAGGACCCCCTGGGTTCAGCGGAACCCACTTTGGGAACCTCTGACCTAAAGGCTTGCCTACTACTACTAGGTTAGGTTGGGTTAGGTTGCAGTGGTAGTCCCACAAGGGAAGACACACAAACAGTGGCCCTTTGTCATACCACACAATGAAGACTGATTCTACATTGGGAGTCCTGGCATTAGGATCTTTGACGAGTTCTTGGCATCGTACAGACTCGGTCCTGTGTGAAGCAGGTACCACAAAATGAAGACTGATTCTACATTGGGAGTCCTCGCATTAGGATCTTTCACGAGTTCCTGGCATCGTACAGGCTCGGTACTGACGACTTAACGTCCTGTGTGAAGCAGGTACCACACAATGAAGACTGATTCTACATTGGGAGTCCTGGCATTAGGATCTTTCACGAGTTCCTGGCATCGTACAGGCTCGGTACTGACGGCTTAACGTCCTGTGTGAAGCAGGTACCACACAATGAAGACTGATTCTACATTGGGAGTCCTCGCATTAGGATCTTTCACGAGTTCCTGGCATCGTACAGGCTCGGTACTGACGGCTTAACGTCCTATGTGAAGCAGGTACCACACAATGAAGACTGATTCTACATTGGGAGTCCTGGCATTAGGATCTTTCACGAGTTCCTGGAATCGTACAGGCTCGGTACTGACGGCTTAACGTCCTGTGTGAAGCAGGATGAAGCACTCAGAGTTTGTTTTCATCACCCGCATGACCGGACCGGAGTGGGTATTGGACCCAGTGGTGAGCAGGTTGCCCTTCAAACAAATAAAGTCATTGCATTTACTTTAAATAAGTTTTGATAATACTACCTCACAGTGATATTACGTCTACACGATGGCCACTTTTATATAAAACCAAAACTAAATTTATCGACAACTTTTCTGATATTATTTTTACTTAAAGGAAAGTTGTGTTAGCCCACTCCAGATTTTTCTAGGTTTTTTACTAACAAAGTAAAATTCTTATACGTCTGTATTTATTGGAAGTAGTGCATTCATTTTTCTTCGGGTTTAATAATAGCATTATGATCCTTTTCAAAGCCCACAAAGATACACACCGAGTTAGACATTGGGTATTATTATTCATAATATTCATCACATATTTCATTGAATATATTCATCACATTCTTTATTCATTCATTGTGTATTCATTCATATTATTCATTGATCTTTCTTCATTCATTCACATTATTCATTGCGTATTCTTAATTCATCCATATTATTCATTATTACCATTCATAATATAATTCATTGCAATTTGTTTCATTCATTCATATTATTAATGCTTTTCTTCATTAATTCGCATTATTCATTGTTATATTATTCATTGCGTTCTTCATTCATTCACATTATTCATTGTGTTTTCTAAATTCATTCGTATTATTCATTATTACCTTTCATAATATTATTCATTGCGTTTTCTTCATTCATTCATATTATTCATTGTGTATAGATGTAACAGTCGATGAAAACAAGTAATACCGCTTGACACACCATCAGATTATTGTAAGCCTTATCTTCAAGGAACTTTACCAGTTCTAAACACAGATCTTACACATACACGATATCGTGCAGTAAACCATTCAAGATCTTACGATAACACAATAATCATCCCCTATTAAAATATTTTTGATATGTTCAAAATGCTTCATTACATCTCAAGCGCAATCGTCTATCCATGAATAAAGAGGTATTCTATCCTTCAAAATATTCTAGTTGCAGGTGCATCATCTTTCTTCTGTAGTAGTAAATTTCTTCAGAGTTTGGCTTCTATTTAACTGCTTTGTATACACTACCTCAGGGTTAACTTAACACTAACTTTTGCAATAACCTTTCCAAGACAAACTTTTCAAACTTTTCTTTGATTAATTGCTGCTATGTGAAATAACTTACGTAAACATTTTCCCCTTTTTTAACTCTTCCTTATTCTTTGTTTCATTTGTCTTTCAAACATCCCTCGGGGCTAAAGAGATTTCCCTCAAGTTACTAGTTCTCATTACCACTACAAAACGCTTTTTTCTCCGTTAATTCTGTCATTTGTTCTTTATTTCGGTATGCTCTTATTGCTTTGAAAGGTTGTTGCCCAGTTTATGATCGGTCCTCTTCTAGAAAAGCCACTGAAACTTAACCTAACCCTTATACAACGGTGCAGGAAAAATCCCCCCCCCCCCCACAAAGAAAATGAAACTATATTACATCATACCAAATGGTAATATATTATATCAATACCAAAATACCAAAAAATATAAAAACTTTTGAAAAATCAAAATAATTTTTACACATCATTATAGTTATTTAAACAAAAACTGGAAAATATATCAATATAAAAATGCTGAAGCAAATCAAATTCATCACTGAAATAAAATAAATTAAAACAATACCCAATATATTTTTCGATATAAGAATGACAAAATAATTTCATAAAAATAAAATATATCCAAATAAAAACAATGTATGCAATAGTGTCAAAGTATAATGTTTTAATGTCAAAGTTAAGTCAGAAATCATTAACTGAGAGTCCAGAGAATCCTAGATCAAGGAATCATAAGCTTTTTTCTTTGGTTTATATCGCCGAATGGTAGGTTGTCTACATATCATACATTCATACATAATGAGAAAAAAAGTAATGTTTGTTTATCTTTTAAATGTTTTTTTAGGGAGAATTTTTTCCTAGAATCCTTGAATAAGGTAGTTGGTATCATGTGTATTTGCACATATGTAGTATAACAAGATTTCACAATAAACAAGTGAAACAATAAATCAACGTAAAAACTACAATAAGGTATCTAAATATGATAAGCATGTCCACAGTGTTACCCTGCTATCAGTTTTAGATTAGATCAAACCAGTGAAGTCAAAAGGGCATGATGACTATCATATTATAACATTATTTTTAGGTAAATTCCAAAAAAAAAATATTCTGTAAATAATATGACCCTGAAACTGTATTACTAAATATTACTGTAAATTAATGTTTATATCACTTTTATGATATGTGTTTATTGTGAAATTTTGTTTATTTATGCATATATCATTGTATTACTACATCGATATTATAGAAAAAAATATGAGGGGTATGAACGTGAAGACGGAGCCCAGTCAAAACATGTCGGATCCACCCTAACAAATATTCATCAACGTTTGGAACGTTGAGAACTTGAGAACTAAGACTGAGAACTTGAGACTAAGATCTTTTAACCGTAACAAGCAGTCTTTATCAGAGTCAAAAACCCAACTGAAACACTAGATGCAGAAAACATCTGGTGACAGATTGAGAAGAGTGGGAGGGAAGAGTGGTATTTAAAAATGGTGTAAAGTGCAGAAAAGGACAAATGTCCAGAGAGTAATGTTTGGGGAAAAGAAAGGAGTACAGTAAGAAAGAGTAAAAAAACGATCCACTAGCTGCCAACCCTCTTAGAAGAGACTATCGCTCTCGTCACGAAAGTATCAAGCTTGAAGAGCCGTTACTAATGTTTATAATATTTGATCTATTAAGTTTAATTACAGAGGATTCGATAAGATTCTTTAACAATATAATATTTCTATATATATAGTGCAATTAAATTTCTTGCCGATTTCTCTATGGACGATTTTTCGATTTAGCTTCTCTAGTTTTCTGATCTCACACTTCCATTCATTTGGTACTAAATGTAATAAATCAGCAAAATATTTCCTTGTAAATTCAATGTAATATCATACAATACATTAGTTATCATACAATTAACATTTAAATATTACATGGAATTTACAAGGAAATCTTTTGATGATTTATTACGCTTAGTACCAAATGAATGGAAGTGTGAGATCAGAAAACTAGAGAAGCTAAATCGAAAAATCGTCCATAGAGAAACCGGCAAGAAATTTGATTGTTTATGTATTAATGAAGGTCTGCTACCTAATTACACTAATATATATATATACATAAGTCTTACTTGGGAGGGCCTTCGGAGAGCGATCTCTGGACTGCTTCATGGGTATCGCTGCTCTCCTTCATTCCTTCTGTCTTATCAGTAGTTTCAGATAAACTTTTTGCCAGTAACCTTGTTTCTCCATTAGTCTGAGCACCTTGAGAAACCATTTTAACCTGCAACCAAAAAAAAAAAGGATCTTTCAGCCTATTTAAATCTTGAGGTCTAAGACAAAAGAATGTGTTTGGTCTTAGGTCTAAAATAAACCACTGATTCATCAACATGTCGTAATTTACCAGAAGTATGTACTGAAGCCTTCAAATTCCAAAATTTTGAAAGAAACAAAATCTGTTGTGGCCCTACTCAGCAAGATAAATATAATTTTCACAAATATGAGCAATAAATTTATTCAAACATAGCTCAAGTATCTTTTTTTAAAATATTTTCTACTGAAATATTTCAGTTGTAAAAATAATTTATTATCAATTTGAAAGTAAAACCTCAGTGTTAAAATTGTTCAAGGATTTTAAAAGTTTGAATCCTGTTTGATAGCTGTCGAGTATGATTCGATACAAATCATATATTCGAATATATCGAACATGATAGTCAACAAATGTAATTCAAATTTTAATAAACTGCAAAAAATATATTACTGTCACTTAACATTATTACGTCATGTTAATGTAATATACTGTTTTGTTAAGTAATTAAGTTAGGAATTTTATAGGTCACTTGATACTATTCTACGTTAAGAATGGTATCCCATTAATTATAATATAATATATGTAATTTGTTGATATGAACCTTTGTAGAAGTACTTGTAATTATTTGGACTACTAAATTTTTTTAATTTAGTAGTGTACTAAAGACAATTAAATTGTCATCAACTGAAAAAAATTTTGTTTGAAGAAACAATCGTAGTAAGTGTTCTGTTCTGTATGTTAGTTTTCTTGCATAAAAATATAAAAAGATTTCACAGAAAACAATTAAAATACAGGCCAACTGCTAAACTTTAGTAAGGATTTCAGAAATGGGACTAAAACCTTTGAACCATAAGAAACTGCTCCTGATAAGGGTTGCACTACAACTGAAACAAGTGAAATTCGACATCTGGTGTGACACTGAAGTAGAAGGGAGGCAAGAGAGGTATTTTAAAGGATGAAAATAGCAAAGGGAAAGACTAAAAAAACCAGGACTGGTGAGCCGGGTATCTGAACATCCCACTTCGTCTCCTGAAAAATAACTAACAATTTACGAATATGCTATTTTCTTATTTTATGTAATCTATCAACTACAATAGCGTTTCATCACTGCCAAGTGAATTATAAGGTTAATTTATAGTCCCAAATAACTCCATGGCTATAGCAATGCCTCAGGTCTAAAGAAATAAGATAACACTCGATACTTAAATCAATATACAATTTCAGTATGAACTGTAAGTATATTCAGTATGAATGAAGAGGTCAAGAACTGTTTCGAGAGTATATATATATATACATAACAAATACAAATTCAAACCAATACACCTACATATATACATATATAAGCACTTCACTTATTCCTAGTTTATTTTTCTTACTTGACTTGAACCGGGCACGCATGTGACAATACTGTTGGTCTCCAACCGTCACTTCAAAAGTGCGTTTGATGTCCCTATCTCTACTCTCCTGATGACGGTTAGACCGAAAATTAGAGACTGTAAATGTGTTCTCGTCCCTTTACTCTGTATCTATAGTTTACTTTGATACGCTTGTTGCCCTTTGCAGATCGTTTTCTAATTGATATATATGTATATATAATCGATAACAAGATTTCACATAAACACCTGAAATAACAATCAATGATCAAACCACAATATGAGATGGGGAAAGAAGACTAAGATCTTTCAATCCGTACAAGTGGTCTCTGTCAGAGTCATAAACCCAACTGAGTATTTGACTCTGACGTGGGTTTATGACTCTGACAAAGACAGCTTGTTACGGTTGAAAGATCTTAGTCTTTTTACTCCATTTCATATTCTGGTTTGATCATTGATTGTTATTTCACGTGTTTATGTAAATTATATATATATATAATTTTTTTAAATGTAATAACTCTTTATCAAGTACATATGATTAGCATAGTTCTGGAAACGTTTTTCACTTATTTACAGTTAATAAACTGCAAAGTAAATTTTAGTTTTGTGTCAAACACATTGAATTAGTAACTTTAGTTTGAATTTCTGATCCTAAGCTCTAATTTAATTTATATTTCATTGACTTTTGAAATACATAAAATGATAGATAAAATTTTGAAAAATATTGAAAAAATATGCTATTCTATTAAAAATCTAGTCTTCATACAAGGTGATAAGGACATTGCAAGCAACATTGAAATTAATTTAAGAAAATGAAAGAATAAAATATCATACAGAGACGAATTAGGCAAGATGAAATATTGACAAAAATAAAAGGGGCATGTCATTAAAGTGACACTGCTAATTAAAAGAGGGAAGGTCGTTGTGTAATATAAACTGCATTGTTATTCTTAACGAGGTTTATCATCATTTGCAAAATACTCCTCCCCATACTCTGTTTAAACGATAAAAGAATTTATTTTAGAAATTAGCTTTAAAGAGAATAACAAGGCATGGGGAATGCTATAGGTCCAGCTACACAACTGTAATCTTTGTTCGTTTGACAATGCCCACATTTATAAGTTTCTACCTTTTTGTGATGTTCTAGGGGTAAAAAAATTGCGGCTCATTTATTATTTGGCACCCATTTTAGTAATAGGCGAATCGAATTACTAGGTTGATACAATAACCAGATTCTTAAAGCTTGACTAGGTTAGGCTAGGTTGCAGTGGCAGTCTTACAAGAGACCACACAGAGTTAAAACCAGCGTTTTTCAAATTGTTTTCCTTCAGGGAGCTGCTATGAAATAACGAATGCTTTGGGGCACATCACTGATTTTAACATAGAAAGTTTAGCCCTGAAATCTAAAACAAGAAATGATAGAAAATGTTTTCATTGATATAATGTACGAGTACTGCAATAAAATGAAAGTCTGGAACTAATAACAACAGTTTAAAGTTAGTCCCTTGATTGTGATTCTATGAAAATAAATATTTTGAGGAGTAGAGATCTCAAAACAAGGTCCTGACATTGTAATCACTTGGGATCGACATCCCCTCCGAGGGACAATGTGCTCTGATTTTTCATTTCATCCCCCACGTGAATAAATCGAGGGCCACAGTGGGTATCGAACCCTGGATATACCAGTCTAGACGCAAGCATGTAAGCCATTAGACTACTCTAGCCCTCAAAGGCATGATAGTATCAGTGAAATGTTAGCCTCTTATCTTTCGCATATAACGCTTCTTCGAATATGATTGTTGGAGGAAAACTTTCTTCATGTTAATTAATTGATTTTACTAGATACATCTGAATTACATTAGTCCATAGCCTATGAATTAATGTATCCTTTAAAATACAGTTTCCTTCCTAAAACTCATCCGAATTTTCAATATCTAAGGTGTAACCTTGAAAACTTTTGGCCAAGCAAATATTAAGCAGCAGCAATTGCGTTCGAACAGGAAATGGAAATTGCATCAATTACTCAAAAACTTATTCAAGGTAAGCATTGAACAATGTTTTATGTATTTTATAATTTACACTTGTCCCATGTGTTGTATGTACGCCACCGTCATTCTAACTCATAAAAAAGTCACGACTTTGTACTTACTTATATTTTCACTAGCAACGGAAAGTATTATCACGATTAGAGAGGAAAAGAAACACTAGTCCTCCCACATAAAAAAAACTGTGCATTTGTGTGTGTGTGTGTGTGTGTGTGTGTGTGTGTTTGTTTGTGTGTAAAAATACACAATTTTGAAGACTTAGTGTTTCTTTTGCTCTCTAATCACTAGTAAATAAAACACAATAACTGTTTGCATAGCAAGGCGAGAAAGTATCATAAATACTTGATTGCGAAAACATCATTGATACTTAATTACTTAGTTTTGACCTTAGTCACTTGCAACTTCACATGTTTACAAAGTTGAGGCTGGATTCTTCTACTCGAATAACAGCTAAAAGGTCGATTTGGCTTTAAGTCGGGCAAAAATCAAGTTTTTATCTGTTATTCCTCACTAGTATGGTATAATGTACTGGACTGAGTAGAAGTAGGATGAAATATTTAACTATTGTGGCGAGGTGGCTGTCACGTCTGTGCCTTTGTTTAACATTCATGTCAAGACCACTCGCACCCACTCAATGACGTAAGAGTCAATCTTCAAACTTCACCATAATGTAACAACATATATTGCTTTCGCCTATTCAATACCCAAATCAGTATTTACTAACTAAAAATCTTTAATGTTTATTATTGTTCAATATATCATTTATCACATAACAAGATTTCACAAAAAATACTTGAAACAACAATCAACATTTAAACCAAAATCTTCGTCAGAGTCAAATCCTAACAGTCAGTTGGGACTTGACTCTGATGAAGACCGCCTGTTACATTTAAAAGATCTTAAGTCTTTTTTTTTTCTCATTTTTATCGTGGTTTAAACGCTGAATTTATTACATGAATATAATAAAGATGTAAATAGCTGCACACTATAACAGCTACTAATTCATTCTTATTAGTAGCTGTTATAGCTATAATTTGCTTGAATATAATATAAGCTTGAATTTATTGTATTCAAAAATAAAACTAATTAAAGAAACATAAAGACATGATATGAAAAACTAGCTTTGAAAACTTTCTGTACAAATTAGAACTACTGTTTAACTGTTTTATACATTACAAAACCTAGGTTTATGTAATATATATCTAATATGTATATTATTATACATATTAGATATAATATATTTAATATATAAGTTAGCGCAGTTGGCGGTGGCTGTACCGCCGGCATCGAAGGCCAGAGTCTTTGTTTACGCACAGAGACAGATTATCAAGGCTGGCCTCGAGGAGCCAGTCAGTCAGTGTGTCGCGCTTGAATAATAAACATTACCTTTCATTCATGTGTCAGTTACAATTCGAGTTCCTACTCACTCAAATTAACTTATATATATATATATATAAAGGTTTCACATTAACACGTGAAATAACAATCAATGATCAAACCACAATAAGAAATGGGAAAACAAGACTAAGATCTTTCAACCGTAACAGGTTGAAAGATCTTAGTCTTGTTTTCCCATTTCTTATTGTGGTTTGATCATTGATATATATATATATATATATATATATATATATGAATAATAATCAAAATAACACTTGATATAATAGATGGATTAATTTACCACAATGAAAACAATTTTTTAAAAACAATGCTCTAAGGCCTTTCGTTAACACATCTTCGGAGAGCAAGTGAACTAAAAAAACAATAAATACTTGTTAACTTGGCTGATTGAAATTTCCACAATTGATGGCAACCCTGAATGTGTTTAATAATGAAGTCTTCATCTGTTTAATTATCCCGTTAATCAAAACTTCATCTAATTTGTAGAGTCCTAGGCTATTGTTCATCAACCTCTCATAAAAGTTCTTTATGAGCGCACTTTCTACGATATTTCTTCTTCTTTCTGAAGACACGTATATTAATTCATTTGCTTCATTCCAATTAATCACATGATTACTGTCTCTTATGTGAATGAACAAGGCACTCTTTTCGTCCTCTCTTCTGATGGAGTATTTGTGCTGTTTTATCCTTGTAAGAAGACCTTTGCTCGTCTGTCCAATGTAAGACATTTCACAGTCAGTACATGGCATCCTGTATACACAACAGTCCTTTCTTTTTGGCTTATTATTAACAAGTCTGTTAAACAAGTTACCATCATTACTGAACACAACAGAAACGTCCAATCTTTTCATAAATGAAGGCATATCTTTCAAACAAGGACTGTATGGAATGACTAACAAATTCCTTCTTGTGAACTGTTCTTCATTTTTTAATATCATGGATGGATGTAAATATTTTTGATTTCTTCATCTAAAAATATTTACAAAATTGCAGATTCTTTAATGTATCCAAAAAGGTTAATCGACAATATCATAAAAAAGGTGAAACAATCCATGATATTAAAAAATGAAGAACAGTTCACAAGAAGGAATTTGTTAGTCATTCCATACAGTCCTTGTTTGAAAGATATGCCTTCATTTATGAAAAGATTGGACGTTTCTGTTGTGTTCAGTAATGATGGTAACTTGTTTAACAGACTTGTTAATAATAAGCCAAAAAGAAAGGACTGTTGTGTATACAGGATACCATGTACTGACTGTGAAATGTCTTACATTGGACAGACGAGCAAAGGTCTTCTTACAAGGATAAAACAGCACAAATACTCCATCAGAAGAGAGGACGAAAAGAGTGCCTTGTTCATTCACATAAGAGACAGTAATCATGTGATTAATTGGAATGAAGCAAATGAATTAATATACGTGTCTTCAGAAAGAAGAAGAAATATCGTAGAAAGTGCGCTCATAAAGAACTTTTATGAGAGGTTGATGAACAATAGCCTAGGACTCTACAAATTAGATGAAGTTTTGATTAACGGGATAATTAAACAGATGAAGACTTCATTATTAAACACATTCAGGGTTGCCATCAATTGTGGAAATTTCAATCAGCCAAGTTAACAAGTATTTATTGTTTTTTTAGTTCACTTGCTCTCCGAAGATGTGTTAACGAAAGGCCTTAGAGCATTGTTTTTAAAAAATTGTTTTCATTGTGGTAAATTAATCCATATATATATATATATATATATATATATAGTGTGTTAATTTATGAACACAAGTTCATAAATAAAACCAAAAATTACTAACAAGAGATTAATAAACAGTACGAACCAATGAATATTTCCATGCACAACAGTGCACGTCGTAATTAGCTGTTCCGTACCAGAGAACCATACAGTTAAATTACCATCCTGCTGTTTTTGTTAAGGTCAGTAACTATTGTCAAGAATGGGGACGTCAGTCTGTCAGGGGAAGGAGCTGTATTCGTAGTCATATAATCTTGCTGCTTTGCATTGTCTAAGGTACTGTATAACTTAGAAGTCATCAGGTCGTCATATTTAGCTCAGATAGGAAGCTATTGGGACAACGTCAGATTAGGAAAGGTTGGGCGTTTGATTCAAGTCCCGAACAAGCAGATTTAGATGGGTGGGCAGTTTTTTATCTACATTGATAGATAAAATAAACAGTTGAAGCGCACGCACACATACACGTATATGTTCAGAGTAAATGATACATCACACTCCATGTAGTTATTGTTTGAAATTTTCAGATTCGACATGCATTCACTGTTTATCTTTGCTGATCTAGCAAGGTAAACATACAGCAGTTTATGACCCACAATCACTTTTTCTTCAGACCCTTCCCAACTTATTTGTATTCATCCCTCTAAGACAGTGGTTCCCAACAATCTTTTTAATCCTGCACCCCAAAAAAAGATTTGCTCTGACTTCGGATCCCCTACATTTTTTACATTGTTCAAGGATACATTTTTAATGATTTTCATTAAAAAAAATAGTGAATTGATCAAAAATTATTCAAAAAAAATAATTAAAAAAATAAAAAAATTAAAAATTAGTTTAAAAGATTGATTTTATTATGTGATACATATTTCATGAAAGCAATTATTTTTTGTCAGACATATTTAAATGTTAATCTAGGATATCCCCTCTAGTCCATATGTTATTTTTTATATTACAAAATTAAATTCTTTTCTAAGCGTTTCAAAACTTGTTCTTGATTTTATTATTTTAGATATATTTCAAACAAGTGTTGTTATTAATTTCGAAAGGTTTATTAAAATCCATGAAGTTTCTTGTCTAAAAAGTTGATTTTTCGTTACATTAAATGTTGAAAATCGTTACATTATGCAACGAAAAATCAACTTTTTAGACAAGAAACTTCATGGATTTTAATAAACCTTTCAAAATTAACAATAACACTTGTTTGAAACATATGTAAAATAATGAAATCAAGAACTAGCTTTGAAACGTTTAGAAAAGAATTTAATTTTGTAATATAAAAAAAAACATATGGACTAGAGAGGATATCCTAGATTAACATTTAAATATGTCTGACAAAAAATAATTGCTTTCATGAAATATGTATAACATAATAAAATCAATTTTTTTAAACTAATTTTTAATTTTTTTTAATTTTTTATTTTTTTAATTAACTTTTTTTGAATAATTTTTGATCAATTCACTATTTTTTCGAATGAAAATACCATTAACTTAGGATTTTCATGACGATATCGACCTAGACTATTGAAAATTTCCTTAAAATTTCGTTAAGGCCTAAGAAAATTAGAATTAGAATTAGTACTTTACTAATTAGAATTAGCATTAGAAAAGTAGTGAAATTTTTAAACAAAGGGAATTTCTTAAAGTTACAGTCCTGCTTCTCGCCCCTGTCCTAAGATACCTAAGTGAAACAGTGTTTATTGTGATTGCACAGAAAAGGTTAACAAACATTTGAAGTCCCTTAAAACAATAATTCAGTAGGGTAGTATATCATTGACATGTCATTTATACTGTAGTATAATTTCTAACAGTATAATGCGAATTATACTGTTTACTAAAAACCAATAGATAGGAAGAATTTAGAAAAGATTTATTTAAAATAATAACCATTAATTAGCTTTTAATTGCTTTAATTAGGTTTTCATTGCGCCAGTTGATTAAGGGTCAAATCAATGCAGCATTAATAATCTGATGTTAACGTTAAGAAAAAAGAAAACAAAACTCTTCTGTCAGGTGGAATGTTAACATGTAAAGGAACAAGATACGGAACGTTACACTTGAACAGTTTTTCATATTTTCACACCTTAAATAACATCAAAGCAAAATGTCTTTTTCTTAGAAGTGACAGAGAGTTCATTTTCTAATTAATTTTGGTTCAATTACTTATACAGTCTGTTATAGTGTGGTATTTACTCATGATATGGCCATATAATTTTTGAAATTCCCCATAACTTAGTGTTTTCAGATTTCTTTTATAGTAATTCTTTTATCAGATAATATAAAATAACAATGGAATGTACCTGCTTTCTAATATGAAACAGATGTACACCCCATACCCTCACCCACGTCCATCCTATTCCCGGTCAGTTGTACAACAGACACTCACCCTTAGGTTCATACTCTCTTCCTTATTTCATTTTATTTTTATTTGGACTATATTTACTTTGTACTACAGATAACTCTCTCATGACATTGGATTTTTTAGTTAATGCCTGAGGAAGAACACTACGTGTTCGAAACGCGTTGTTTATACCATTAAATTTTTATATGTAGAGACCATTTCGTTAGCTTTTTACCCTACATGAGTAAATATCACATAATAACTGATTGTACTATGTTAGAATTTTTCAGATATTTTAAATCAGATTTTTAGACTCGTAACATCCGCCAATTTCACCGCTCTTCCACTTTTATACATTAGTATAGTAAGTCACACTTTTTTTAGGCGCTAGAGTAGCCCAGTGGCTTACGTGTGCTCCTGTGGACTGGTAGATTTGAGGTTGGATACCTGTTTCTTATCTGAACAGGTAGATCATGGGTTCCACACTCACTGTGGACCTCAATTAATACACGCAGAAGGTGAAAAATTCTGAGCATGTTACCGAGAGGACGTTAAGCCGTCGGTTCTGAGCTTATAATTATATAACGATGTCAGGTATTCGTTAAAGATACCTAATCTAAATACACTTGAATTAGGCAAAATTTAGGACTCCCAAAGTAGAATGTTCATTGTTTGGTAAAGCAAAAGGTCAATCTTTGGTCTATGTGTGTTCTCCCGTGGGTAGCCACTGCAACTTTATCTATCGCTTTACTTCCCTACAGCAGTACCAAAGACAAATGCCTACATGCGGGCGTTGGAACGAAATAACTTGCAATCACTTACAGTTACAAAAGTAATTATTCAAATTGATTGTATACCACTCTCAATTTGTTTAATAAAAAAATATGGACAAACCCAAAAAGTAAGCGCAGATGGTGATTTTTTAACGTAATTTTTTTTAACACTACAGTAGTTTACATGCAGTAAGAAAAATGTAACTAGTTACGTTTTACTGCAAAATGTAAACTATTTGTTTGAATATTGTATCTTATTTTCAAGAAAACGCAGTGGGTTTCGATATTGTAATTGTTTTTTCTCAATAGTGTCAGTTTATAAAAAGACCTTAAGGAGCCCACGCGCTAATTGACAACAGAGTAAAAGTAAATACGGTAATAAATCTTAGAAGATGTTTTGAAAAAAAAAACACTGAAAATAAAGAAAAAGCTAAAGATGCAAAAACTCGGAAATACAAGGCAACTCTCTTAAGTAATTGAGCTATCAGGGACTCAGTGAGGGAGAGATCAATTAGCCGAACATACATTCTTGTTTTAGTACAAACAACTGCTCTCATTGAACAACTGGTCTAAACAGAGGGAAAAAGTAAACAATAAAAAGAACAACTGGAAACTCGAAACTCTTCGGCAGCCCTAATCCAACACGTGCGGAATATTATTCTCTGCTGCTGTTTGCCTGAGAATAGAAGTGTGCCTTTACGATGGGAACACAACCACATGTCTCTACCATCAGTATAACTTGACACCATCTCTGCAGTAACTGCAGACAGACACTCAATAGCAAAGCAAAACATACAATGACCAAACTTATAGGTTTCGCCATTAATGATACTCCAAGTTAGATGAATTTGGTATTTTCTTAAATCTTCCTAGTAGTCGTGTTAGAAGAATAATCAACACGACAAGACAAATACGATAAGTTTGCTACATTTGATAAAATTTTGAGTATAAAATGTGAGAATAGTCAAAGACTTAATGTTAATGCAGTTATTTTTAAAATCATATATTTTTTTTATTTTCATGGAAGTTGCATGAAAATAGTCAAAAACTTGTCACTAATATGATAAATTTGCTTAATTTGATAATTTTTTTAACTTTTCATGGAATTGGTCTGAGAGTAGTCAAAGCGTGAACAGTAATACTGTAGGTTTGCTGAATTTGTTGTTTTTTGATATTTTCATAGTAGTCATGTTAGAATAGTCAGAACTACAAGACAAATACGATATGTTTGCTAAATTCGATTAAATTTTTCTTTTTCAGAGTATTTTTGTGAGAATGATCGTAGACTGAAGAGTAATGCTGTAATTTTTCAAATAATTACGAATGATTTATTATTTGACAGCCACTTTTAGAAATGAGCGAACTCTATTACCGGAGTGATTTTACATTGACAGTCCTGACTCAAGTGTATTTATATTAGGGAGACTTATAGTAATCCCACTGTAGGAGACGGGAGGGTGTGGAAGTAGAAGATACAATCAGACGTGGAGTGTACCGCTACACCCGTAATTCACACTAGGAATCATAGCTTATTTATTTTTCATATTTTAAATTTTATGTTTCACTTAACGTAAAACGAAACCTAACTTACTAAGTTTTTATAGAAAGACAATTTTTTATATATTTTAATTTTATTTCTTTGTTACGTTTTTTTTTACTTTTTTTCTAATTTTTACCTTGATCTTCTTCACTTTCACTCACTTCAGTCTAATAATTAATTAAATTAATAATTAATTTAGAGTTTATCTGTATTTATATGAACATGATTGATTAAAAAGGAAGGTGTTGGATGACTCAACTAGTCTCGGGTGGTCTACTGAAATTATAAATTGAAATAGATTCAAGGTCAAGTGAAAGTTAATGAGGCGTAATTAGTTATGATGTGAAGGTAGAAAGAGAAAGTGATAAATGAAGTGACAGAGAGTGAGAGAACGAGAGAGAATTAGTGGAAAGGGGGGGGGGGGGGGAACTGTTTTGATTTACAATTATTCAATTCTAAATCAAAGTAGTTTCAAGGTCAAGTGAAAGTTAATGAGTCGTAATTAGTTATGATGTGAAGGTAGAAAGAGAAAGAGATAAATGAAGTGAGAGAGTGTGAGTGGGTGATGAAGGGAGGGGGATGATCGTGTTTACATTTCACACAATTAGACCATGAAAACAGTTTTTATTCACAACTAGACTACCCGTGTCCTGCTGAGTCATCCAACACCTGTCTTTTTAATGCACTCATGTTAATTAAACCCTAAATTAATTCATTTCTAATAATTAATATATTTTTAACATAGTTCTCTGTATTTACAGTTTTTGTACAATTTGAATTTTCAAAAAAAAAACTTTCATGAGTTCTTTCTGTGAGATTAGCATGTAATTGGTCATTCTGAAATGTTAAAAATGCTAAAATTACTTAATTTAGAATATCTGCATTTATATGAACATGATTGCATTATCAAGAAAGGTGTTGGATAACCCAACTGTTCACAGGTAATCTATTGATTAATAAAAATGCATACAAGAAATAATCATGTTTTATTAATCTACAAAACTTAAAACATAGACCATCTCTAGGTGTGCCGAAGATGGTCAAACGTATTATGTATTTCTGCCCGTCATGCAAGACAAAAGTTCTTTCGAATCGCTGTTAGTAAAGCGAATAGCTCGTACAATGAGGCACTCATACTATGCTACTGAACAACTAAAAAGATAATATTTGACAATAAAATGAACAACAACAATAAAACAATAATTAATATGTCAGATAGGATATCTACAGATGGAATAGAGTATTTATTAAGATTAAAATGTTTAAAGGAGACGTGGGAGGAATGAGGCCACAGGGACTCCACTCCGGTGTCTCACATATCATCAGCGTACAGAGCTCGCTTCGCATTTAAACGTCATATTTAATACACGAACTTAATTTAATTAAACCATCACGCCTTCACGCTAATTTAATTGAAATTATACGCATAGATATATATAAAGATTTTACATAATCACATGAAATAGCAATCAATGATCAAACCACAATATGAAAATGGGATAAGAAGACTAAGATCTGACGAAGAGTCTGACGAAGACCGCTTGTTACGGTTGAAAGATCTTAGTCTTGTTTTCCCATTTCATATTGCGGTTTATCATAGATATATATATATATATATATATATATATATATATATATATATATTATATTATATATTGTTCAATATAAACAAAGAAACATAGAGAAATCAGAAGAACACACTTACAGTCTCTAATTTTCGGTTTGAACCGTCTTCAGGAGAGATAAGAGAGGGAAACCAAGCGCACTGGATCAGAGACGGTTGGAGTTGGGTCTCCAACCGTCTCTGATCCAGTGCGCTTGGTTTCCCTCTCTTATCTCTCCTGAAGACGGTTCAAACCGAAAATTAGAGACTGTAAGTGTGTTCTTCTGATTTCTCTATGTTTCTTTGTTTATATTGAACTATATTTGTCCGTTTTGGATCGTATTTCCAACGAAAAAAAGTGTATATATATATATATACGATTAAAAGAAACGGTCCAGCGGGCATTTTTAAATAAAATAAATTCAAAACGGAAGAAACACACAGACATAACTCACACCCATATTTCGACCATCATCATCATCAGGAGGTGTGAAGAGCAAAGAGTCCCGCAGGAAAGCAGGGCGGTGACCCTGTATATATATATATATATATATATATATATTTATATATATATATATAAAATAAATTCAAAATGAAGGAAACACACAGAAAGACACAGACATAACTCACATCGAAATATCGATTACGATTAAACTGAACGTTTTTGGTTATTTTTTTTAATTTTTATATTTATTTATTTAATTTATATTGGTTACTAAAATTACAAATCATGAGAGAAGAACTAAAGTATTCTTTTCAATCATTTGGGCATTTTCGATCGATTTATTGTCAAACTACATTGATTGTAATTTGAAGTACAATTTCCTTGAATCACCATTACTGCTACATTGGAAATATGTATGAATAAATACAAAATATTTTATTACTTATTGGAAATAGACTTAAGCCATTTTATAACAGTTTATAAAAAAAAAAAGAAGAAATTTTAGCAGTGAAAACAGATTTGATATTTGCTCAGTAGTTTCCGAGAAAATAGCAGTTGGGAATCCTGCAAAATGAGCAAAACTTTGTGTTTTTGCGGGCTTTTTACGATAAATATGAAGTGTGTCAGCGGGACACAGTAAATTATAATAATAATAAAAAAAAATATATCATTTCGGAATCATATTAACAAATTATAATTATATTAGTACAAAAAAACTGCTAATGAAAAAAATTAATGTTGTTAGTACACAGAGGTTAAATAAGTAACATTATAATTATCTTGGTGGCAGGGTAGCCCACTGGCTTACGTGCCCGCTTCTGGACGGGTAGATCTAAGGTTCGATACCCACTCTGGACCTCAATTATACACATAGGAGGTGAAAACCTCTGAGCACGTCGTGAATCAGAGAAGATGTTGAGCCGTCTGCTCCAAGCTTTTACGATTAGATACTCGTTAAAGTGGAAACATGCCACTCTGAACTGGTAGGTACGGGATCAATACCTCAATATGAGGGTACTCTGGCCCTCGATTTATTTATACAGGAGGTGAATAAATCTGAGCACGTCGTTCCTTAGAGAGGCCATTAAGCCGTCGGCCGCAAACCTATTTGACGTCAGGTACTCGTTGAAGATCCTACTCTAAATACACTTGAGTTATGTCATTGTGTAATATCACAAAGAGCCAATGTTCGACGCTCTTAGTATGTTTCGGACCTTTTTCATCAGTGGATAGAATCCAAAACTGGAAAATCAGTAAAGAAAAGAGATAACGAGACAAAGCAGAGCAACTTGTTTCTTTTTTCATAAACAAAATCTTACAGTTCTCCCATACTCCTGAAAGAATGAATTCTTTTTGCTCTGTTTTTTACACACTAGATTAGTTTTCTTGCATGAAAAAAAAAGAGAAGAAAAAAGAAGGTAGAAGTTAAGGGAGTTTGGGCGACGCTGGCATTTCCCAAGATAAATGCATTTATGGAAGATGTCACGAGTTGATTAAGGGGAGCTGGGATAACTGAAAAAAGTTAAGTTTAAAAACTCTCGTAAGTCATGTAAATGAAGCGTCTATAGAAGGGTTGTATTAGCGTAGTCGTATCCTCAGCACCTGACTAAAATTATGTCAAATCAGCTAAAATATTACATATATTACACAAAAGTCGAGAATTAAAAGTTTAATAAATATAAGATGAATATATACACAACAAATATATTGTCATATTCACTAACCCACCCCACACATTGTAATACTATTAGCTTTTCTTCTTCCCTCCTCACCCTCTACCACCCTCTTTCACTCTCTCTTTTTCTCACTCTCTATCTATCTATCTATCTATCTATATATATACAATTAAAAGAAACGGTCCAAGGGCTTTTTTAAATAAAATAAATTCAAAACGAAGGACTGACGGCGGTGACTGACCACCCTGCCTTTCTGCGGGACTCTTATCTCTTCACACCTCCTGATGACTACGATTGTCGAAATATCGATGAGAGTTATGTCTGTGTCTTTCTGTGTGTTTCCTTCGTTTTGAATTCATTATATATATATATATATATATATATATTAGTATAAGTGGGCAGCAAATCTTCTTGAAGACAAATGGAATTAAAGTATGCAGCAGCTTCTGCATTGACGACCTTTTTGCTGATGGCCTCGATAAGAAGCCCCCTTCATATCACCTCAAGGTAACATGTACAAACAGATTGATGTAGTTGCAATGGGGTCCCCACTAGGGGTCTTGTTTGCTAACACATGGGATGTGTAGAGAAAGAAGTATTTATGAGGATAAAAAAGCCTACCATCTACGCGAGATATATCGACGACATCTTTATTTTGGCCAATAGTGACGAGGAGATTGTACAGCTACACTCTCAAATAGAAAAGGTCTCAGGGCTCAAGTTAACAATGGAAAGTAGTGTAGGAGGACAGATGCCGTTTTTAGATGTCCTCATCCAACAAAACCCTCAGCATTTCAACACTAAAGTCTTTAGAAAGCCGTCAAACCCTGGACTTTGCCTGAACGGAAGAAGTGAATGCCCGGAAAAATATAGGAAGTCTACTATCAATGCTTATATAAAAAGGGCATTCACCCACTGCAGTGATTGGACCCTAGTACACCAAGAGATCGAAAACTCAACGCAGGTACTAATTAACAATGGATACTCCAACGCTGAAGTAATGAAGGCAATAAAGTCGTTCCTGGATAAATGGTATACCAGTAATGTAGAGCCTCCAGCCCCTGGTGAGTCACTTACCCTCTACTACCGTGCATATATGCACAATGAATACAAACAAGATGAAATAGCTCTCCACAAGTTAATAAAGGATAACGTAAAGCCAACCAATGAAATAGATAGATTACAGTTAAGAATATATTATAAGAATAAGAAGACCAGTGACCTTGTGCTTTCAAATAAACCGAAAGTCGACACCCCGGAGCATCAACGCAGTCACCTTGTATACCAGTACGCTTGTTCAATAGGGGAGTGTGCAACCCTGAATTCGAGGTATATTGGGATGACGGCTACGAAGTTCTCAAGGCGTCTGACCATGCATCTCTCAACAGGAGCCCCCAAAAAACATGCAGAGGATGCCCATGGGATTAAACTCACCAGGGGTATGTTAGTGGATGGAACTTCGGTACTTCATTATAATAACGACAAAGATAGATTAACTATCCTGGAAGCCCTTTATATCAAAGATGTCAACCCCAACCTCAACATTCAAAATTATGACCTCAATGTGATCCCAAGTAGCACTACTTTCGATAATAGCTTTAAATTTGTTAGAGAGTTAGAGCCCAGTAGGGTTGACAGCAATTGAGGGGCAAACCTGTATGTTGTTGCAACCCTGCTGGAACCTGCTCTTTGTTTTCCTCTCACCCGCTGTATCGTTTGTTTTATATCTGTTAAAATTGTTATGTTTAATTTTAAAGATTACTTTTCAGTTAATTGTATTAACATTCATTAATTAAATAGTAGTGTAACCTGAAGATGACCAATGTGTGGTCGAAAGCTTGTTTCCACCCAGTGTTTTTGTGTTTCATTAAAGTTGTTTGATATTGGTTTTCTCAATGTCTCTGGCCCAGCATATATGGAAGTTGCCTCAGCATCACCGAATGATAGTGAGAAAAATCGAGGCCATCAGCAAAAAGGTCGTCAATGCAGAAGCTGCTGCATACTTTAATTCCATATATATATATATGAAGTTTAAACCACAATAGAAAAAGCAAAACAATAGATATAATTGCTCTGAGGCCTTTCAATTTATGTTATCAGAGAACAAACAAAGTAACTGAGGACCTAACATAAAAGTCACTTTTTATGTTAGCCTCTCAGTTGTTACTTTGTTTGCTCTCTGATGACATACATTGAAATACCTCAGAGCATTTATTTCTATTGTCTTCCTTTTTCAATTGTGGTTTGAACTTCATTGATTGCATCACGTGTTTATTTATTGTGATTTTTCTGCATGTATATATATATATATATATGATTTCACAAAAACAATTGAAATAACAATCAATGATCAAACCACAATATGAAATGGGAAAAAAGACTAAGGTCATTCAACCGTAACAAGTGGTCTTCGTTAGAGTCAAAAACCCAACTGAAACACTACAAGCAGAAACATTGATGTTACAGTCGGTTTTTTGACTCTGGCGAAGACCACCTGTACGGTTGAAAGATCACAGTCTTTTTTCCCCTATTTCATATTGCGGTTTGATCATATGTATATATATATATATATATATTTATATTTTTACTTTGAAAACTTTGAGAAACACGAGGGAAAACCAGAAACTAGGACTCACATTCAATATTTCTACCCTTTAAACGGTCGTCCCCAAGAAAAGAAGTTGAGTGACGAGAAGACGAAAGCCAACTGGACAGCTTCACAGAATATGTACAGGTTGGCCACAACGAAAACGAAAAAACTAGTAGAAATGCTGAAGAAGAATGGCAATATATATATATATATATATATATCAATGATCAAACCACAATAAGAAATGGGAAAACAAGACTAAGATCTTTCAACCGTAACAAGCGGTCTTCGTCAGAGTCAAAAACCCAACTGACGAAGACTGCTTGTTACGGTTGAAAGATCTTAGTCTTGTTTTCCCATTTCTTATTGTGGTTTGATCATTGATTGTTGTTTCACGTGTTTATGTGAAATATTTTTATATATATATATATATATTGATAAAAGTATCAGCCGTGCAATAGAAAGAAAATTAAAGTTTATCAGGACTCGGTCAACCAACCTTTTGGTTTTTATTTAAAGCCTTTTTCATTGGTCTACAAAACAGAGAAAATATAAGAAATAATTCAATTATTCAATAATCAAACATACAGAAATGGCGCAATTAGGTACAAATAAGAAATTAAAATAGAAATTTTGAGAATAGGTCAGTGAGAGAACTTAAAAAAGTATAACATTTTGAAACAGAAAAACTAAGTATTACATTGGGAATTATTTCAAAAAGAAAAATAGTCTGTGGATTTCAACAACAACTGTCTAGTAAACAGAAAATGTATTGTAACGCCAGTTGAATGAATGTAATTTTAAAAAAAATTGTCTCAACTCATCCTGCACATAACGTTCTATTTATAGGTATAGCTTTATTTTGAACCGTTAAACGGTATGGCTTGTATGCCTCTTACAAGCTTTCAGATTGAATTATAAGTCAACATTTTTTCATTTTTTTGAAAAATATTTCCTATTTTTTTTTAAAAAATCGGTGGTTATTTTTCGTTTCGAATATAAACCACCTTCAGTTTTGAAGGCTTTGATTATCAAAAGTAGATTAATGACATGTTCGTTATCCTCAGTGCAAGGAATACCCCGCATTGGATTTAAATTCAATAAACACATTGTTAATTCACCTACTAAGCGCTAGGCGCGCCATATTGATTTTGATGAAATAAAAATAATAGCCAAAGAAATGGATGAACAGAGAAGGAAAACTCTGGAAACGTTATATATTAGAAAGGACCAGTCATCCGTAAATTATAGAAGTGACATTTCAAATTTAAATAGTATTTATTCGGGTGTGTTAAGTTAAACATTGTTGATAGATGGAAAATTGTGTTAATGTCTTTTTGGTTGTCTGGTGAAATTTGGTTACCTTGCTTGCTTATTTCAGTTCAGTGTCACGTGTTCATTCAGACTACAGTTGTTGTTAAAATCCATAGACTATTTTTCTTTGTAAAATAATTTGTAATGTAATACTTAGTTTTTCTGTTTCAAAACTTATACTTCTGTAAGTTTTCTCACTAACCTATAGTCAAAATTTCTATTGTAATTTCTTAATTATAACTAATTGCACCTTTTATGTATGTTTCATTTTTGAATGATTGAACTATTTCTTATATTTCCTTTGTTTTGTAGGCCTATGAAAAATGTGTTAAATAAAAACCAAAACGTTGGCAATGAGAGTTTAATTTGAACCTGAAGAACTGACCGACTCCCGATAAACTTTAGTTTTGCATATATATATCACACAAAATTTGATACAAAACGATCCAAACTGGACGCAAATCAGCTCAAAAACGAAGAAAAGCAACACAGAGAGAAAGAGACACACTTACAAACTCAAATTTTCTCCTGAAGACAGATCATCCGAAAATTTGAGTTTGTAAGTGTGCCTCTTTCCCTCTGTGTTGCTTTTCTTCATTTTTGAGCTGATATATATATACCGTAAAGAAGATCGTCAACACTGAAGGTGCTTTGGTTTTCAATGCGCTTTGTTTCCCTCTCGTACCTCTCCTGAAGACGAGTTCAAACCGAAAATTAAAGACTGTGTGCACTTTTAATTTCTATATGTTTCTTTATGTACACTGAAATATATTTAGGTTTTGTATATATTTAGGTATATAGTTATTAACATATAAATAGGCAGTGATTTAAGACTGCTGTGTGATATATTCATTTCTCTTTTCATATATAAGAGTTTAGGCAAGGGAAATTAATTAAAATAGCCCTCTGTTGACTGATAGAATAAAACAGAGTTAGAAGTGGGAGGAGTGAGAAGCGAGAAACTCCTCTCCCCACCTAATGATGACTGATGAATGATTAGGCAAAACGAAGTCATTTTGCTTCAGACGCCTTCTATTTTTATCATTCTGAAATATGGCGGTCGTCAGTTAATTAGGGTTCATAAATAAAACTGAAATGTAAGCAAGCTGTGCCTTCAAAGTGCCCCATTTAAATAAACTTTCATATTTAGTCCTTGGAAAAAGATAAAATCATGTCAACTTCATTTCATTTCGCACTATTTAACTTTCCTTGGCCCTCTATCTATTTTTAATGTTTATTTCTTTAAATTAATTAATGTATACCTGACTTAAAATACTATTTGTCAACTTTTTTTAAAATGTTATTGAGTATCCCAACGATAAGGTTATGTTATGTTTTCCCTTTATTAATAAACTAAATTTAACAAATTTTATTTTAGGGATGTGTAATATATAACATCCATAATAAAGGATACCGTCTTTTTCCAAAAATAAGTCCTAGCATGATTTTCGGGACGTTTTGGACTATAAGCCCTCCCCTGGAAAATAGCCTTGTGAAAAATATAATTCGTTAAAAAATTGTTGTTGAATGTAGTAGGTATCTCTAGCTGTCGTAATATTTCAGAGAATTCTTTCAAACAAAATATTCCAAGAAATTCCTTGTTTATCTCTTAAGTTCCTTTCAAGGAGGCTACTTAGACAAGAAGCACTAATTTAACCACAGCTATATTGCACGATATGAGACATTCAGACCAATGATTCTACAGGAAATAGATTTGGATGATAATCAGAACGGAATTCAAAATTTTGATAATTTATGACGATGTTCCAGAAGATGACATGACTGTAATCGAATAAATTCAAATTTCTGTATAAAAATAAATATGAAACAAAAATATGTAAATCTACTTAATGTACTTGAAGCTCTCCCCCGAGAATAAACCCTAGCACGGATTTTGACCTAAAACTAAAGTAACAAAGTGTCTTATTTTCGGAAAAGACGGTAGATATGCTCCCTAATCCCAAATAATGTGAATCCCTAATTTATATAATAGGGACTTCTTATTCACTGCTTCTTACGAAAGTTAGCTACCTTTACTTAATAACTAAGAACTAACTTACTTAGAAGAGAACTAATTGTTAGTAGCACGTTGTTTTTTGATAAAAGTTCTTCAATATTGAGACTAGCACTGAATATTCACCTAGACTCTCAGTATAGTTCAGGTAATTGCGGTTAAGCGAGTTTGTTAAATTTTTACACGCTAACTCTGAACAGCTACGTACTGGCCATTAATATATATTTCAAGTTGGGCTGTACAAATAATCAATTCTATTAAGAAAATCCAAGGTAAGTTAAGTTGCAGTGGCATTCTCACAAGGAACACACAAGTCGAACATTAGCCCTTTCTTATACCACACAATGAATATTCTACAACTTTGGAAGTCCTAAATTTTGCCTAACTCATCTTTATTTAGAGTACGGATGTTTAACGAGTACAAGAGGTTCTACATCCTCTCCGAGGGATGATATGTTCAGATTTGTTCATCTTCTGCAGAAATGAAGGACCAGAGTGGGTATTGAACCCCCGATCTGCCAGTCCAGAAGTGAGCACGTTGACTTACCTGTATATTAGCCTTATATTAACAAGCTCTATATATTCTGTAAATTTTCTCTAACCGACTGAAATATATTTCACCACACACATGACTATCACAGTGAAATAAGCTACACTTTGAATTATAGAAAAACGCATTAATTTGCTACTTTTTTAAAAAAAAAATAAATATGATATTCATATTACAGAATTTCTTAGTATGCGTAATTTATTAACAAATTTGCATTTCTGTGATAAGACACCAAAATTAGAATCCCAAATTTTTTTGAAGGTAAGAGTTAAATATTATGTGGGCTTTTGTTTTACTAATTTGTAATATATAACAGCATTTTTTTCCATGAAACAAAAAAAACTTTTCTCTACTTGGGTTTGGTAGATGAATAAAATATAAGAAGTCGGTTCGAATGTCAAAGATTAGTTCTATCTAGTAGACACAAATGCATAATCAAGGAATAAGTGACATTCGAGTGATAATTTAAGTCCTCTATTCATTAGTATGTTAATAGTTTTTTTTTTAAGCTAATACGAAAGTAAAAATATTGGTCTAAAATGAAGTGATATTTTAAATTTTATGTTTTTTTTTCCTTTTTGAGACAAAACGGAATCACTGGTTTGGGAGAATTTAATAATTATTGTGTTAAATTATATTTAAGATTTAGAGGGAACCATAATGTTGAAATCAATTGATACCTACTTATAATCTTGCAAAGTTATTAAAATATAATATTTGTCTTAACTATCAAAATAAAAGTGCTGGAAAGAGATAAATTAAAATTATTAATTTCTAAGCAGATCAATTCTTAACTGAGTGACTACTGGCCTTTGATTAGTCACGTATTTATACCAAAGTAAGTAACTTTATGGAGGTTTAACAGTACGTCTTGTCACCCATCCAAGCGCTAAGCAGGCCCACGATTGCATTACATCGGGGACTTTAAAGAAAACTGATTAGTCAACAACAACTATGATCATTAGCTGGAAATATATTATTCATCAAATCATTACTAGAAAAAAATATATGATCTATGTATTTTGAAGAGTTATAAATTAGCTGAAACATTTATATTATATTGTATTATTAATAGTATAATAAAACAAGTAATAAATAGAGGAACGGAATATAATAAAACTAATATATATACGATTAAAGTGTTGTATATAAATTAAAATGCAAAGACTGTGAACATGTATACGTAGGGCAAACTGGAAGAACATTAAAACAAAGATTTAAAGAGCATATTAATGATTATGTAAATAACACGAATAAATCAAATTTTGCTAACCTTTTAAAAAAAGACGGTCATGAACCCGGCAGTATTGAAAAATCTATGGAATTAATTAAAATAGGACAAAAAAGTAAAATATTAAATGTAATAGATGAAATGGAAATATATAAACACAAAAATACCGATAACCTAATAAACCTACAAATCAAGCACCAGGCAGACATAATATTTAAAGCAATAAAAAACATGAAAAGACGACTTAAATTGTAAAAGACAAAAAACAGATAATAAAAAAAAGTAAATAAAATATAGGTAAGGAATTTAGGCATATATTAGCACTATTGAGTTAAAATAGGTATTTATATTCGTGATTTTGGAAGGTAACGTTAGTCCCATTGATGATGCAGCTATTGCGAAACCGGTCGGGCGACTTCACCAGCGATAGACGAGGTATGACGGTTAATAATAATATCTAATTTATATTATCATCAAGCTTTATGCATCGTTTAAGAGAGTTTACGAGTATAAAAATATAAAATGCTGAATGCAAGTTAGGAAACTGTTGGAGTTAGATCACAGCTGGTATAAAGTAAACCACAAATCACTGAAAAGCTAAATTGGAAAATTGAATACCATATTGCTGAAATCGTCCTGTTATTGTGTCAACCTGTCAAAGCAAATTCTCATCAGATCAGTGAAATTCTACGCCGAACGAAGATGATGTATGTGTCACAAATGTCCTGTGCAGGAAATACATTACGAATGGATAAATATGTGAAGCATTTTATTAAAAATTTAACCCATCACATCCCACTATCCTTATTATAGACCAGTCTATAAAAGCACAGATACTTTTTAATACCTGTATTTTGGATATTTTAACAGATCTGCATCATTTACGGACATTATTTTTTGTTAAGATCAACTCCGATATTAATGAAAATAACCTTCAATGTTATTTTAGTTACAAAAATGCGTAAAATTAACAATGTCTTTTCAAATCATTAGTTGTGCAATCCGTAATTGTTTGGTATTTACTCATTCTGAGGTAATATGGATAAACAAACAAAAGTCTCCACACAAATGAAGTTTTATAAAACAACAACAACGCGTTTCGAACACTTTGTGTTCATCATAAGGAAGACACCAAGAATGTAGAATATTGAATTGTAGAACTCTTCAAGAACATACACACACACACACACACACACACTATATATATATATATATATATATATATATATATAGCAAACAGCAGAGGTTATTGAGGGTTGGTCTACACAAACAAACACTTCACTTACGCCAACGTTTTGCTATATTTTTATAGCATCATCAGGGCTGTACAAATAACAATATATACGACCGACAGATAGACACAACGAAACCAGTAGTTAATATTACAAAACTGTAACTTTAATGATACTTTTTTCAACTCGTATAACAAGTATACAAGATTTTGTATATCTTGTTATTTGTACAGCCCTGATGATGCTATAAAAATACAGCGAAACGTTGGCGTAAGTGAAGTGTTTGTTTGTGTAGACTAACCCTCAATAACCTCTGCTGTTTGCTGTTATTTTTTGTGGTCGAAAAAAGATAAGAGTTATATATATATATATATATATATATATATATATAGCCTAAAATAATGATGTCCTCACACGAGGAGAGTAGGATGATATGGTATCAGGCTACCACTAAGCATCGTGATTAGACTTGTGCACTTACTATCAAACATTTCAAGCTCTGATAGCATAACAGTTGTGACTATTCATTTGCAGAGTGAAGTTATCATAAAGTAAAGCTCATAAAATAAAATGCTCATAAAATCATAAATTTTATAAAAATTATACAAATAAACGCTAAAATGCAACCTCAACATGTTCCGAGTTCCTATTTAAACAACCTGTAAAATTTTTTTTATGAAATCTGCAAAATCAAAAACTTAGGATAGAATGGGTTAAACATTTTTTTTTTATATTTTAACATTTCAATATATTATTATTATTAAATAGTTAAAGGCATCTTATTATTGAGTTCATGACAACACAAATACTTCCTTTTCAGTTATGTAATAAAATTACTCATATGAAAGATGTAAGAGAATAACATTATTCACTAAAACCTATAAATCTTTTGATATAAGTTTCTTTTTCATTTCAGTAATAAAGTTATAAAGTTGAAATGATTTATTGCTTAAATTATAAAAAGTAATAGCTGCGTAAAAAAGTTAAGAAGCACACTATAAATAGGTAATCTTATTCTGCAGGATGAAATAAAAAGGAAAACTCGAAAGAATCTTATTCCGCTCTGTAAGTTTTTGAACCGATGAAAATTTCAAACACATAAGGAAAAAGGGGAAATTGAGGTAAGATGAATCAATTTACGAAACATATTGCATAAAACTGGCAACAAGTTCTTCAGTTCTGTGCAACCATTCCCCCCCCCCCCCCCACCGGCTTTTTTTCCTTACCATCATTTCTAATTTATTTTTCTTTCATTTTTAAACTTGATTTTAAAAATTGGATAAAAAGTTCATTTTACTCGGGCAAACTATAAATTTTCTTTTGGAGAAGTAATCTAACCAAGTGGAATAGATTCTTTGCTGGGAAAGTTTTAACACTAATTAAAGGAGATTAATCTAAATTTGTTTGCCTGCATAATTCAACAGAAGCCGATTTTCATTACATCATTTAAAATGTCAACTTCTCATCTTGCATATTGAAATTACTTTATTCATTGTACTTTACTATAATAAAAGTAAAATGATTCATTCCTTGTGCAATTGTTACACCGTCTTTTTCCGAAAATAAGACATTTCCTGAAAATAAGTCCTAGCGTGATTTTCGGGACTTTTTGGACCAAAAATAAGTCCCGGTTAAAATAATGTAAAAAATATTTTTTTTTAATAAATACTATTGAATTAGGTGGTATCTCTAGATGCCCTAATATTTTGGAGAATCCTTTGGAATAATATTCCAAAAAAATCATTCTTTACATAGTTGGTTTCAAGCAGTCTACTTAGACATGAAGTATTCATTTAACTATAGCTATATTGCAAGACGTGAGATATTTAGACCAATGATTCTACTAGAAATGGATCTGAAGGAAAATCAGAACGGAATTCAAAATTTGTTCATTTATCACGATGTTCTAGAAGATGACATGACTGTAATTGAGTAAATTTAAATTTCTGTATATGAATAAGTATTAAAAAAAATATATAAATCTACTTATTGCATATGAAGTCCTCCCCTGAAAATAAACGCTACACGTATTTTTGATCTAAAAAGAAAGTAAGACAGTGTCTTATTTTTGGAAAACGACGGTAGTGAGGGGAATTTAAGAAAAAAATGAAGTCTCGACACAAAAGGGCTTTATGATGTAAACTAACGACATTTCAAACACTTCGTGTTCTTCTTCAGGTTTACATCTGCACTGTTGTGGGTGTTATTGAGTCTTTCCTAGAGAGGTGTGAGAAAGACTAAGTGTATGTCAGTGAGTGTGTGCGCGCAAGTGAGAGAGTGTTTGTGTATGTGAGAGAGAGAGGGTTAGTGGGTGTGTTTGAGTAAGTGTATATATGAGAGAGAGAGAATGACAGTGAGTGTGTGTGTGCTTTATCTAGGTGAGTGAGTGTATATTTCAGTAAGTAAGCGTATATGAGAGAGAGAGAGAGAGAGAGAGAGAGAGAGAGAAATGTTAGTGAGTGTGTGCGTGCGAGTGAGAGAGTGTTTGTGTATGTGAGAGAGAGACGGTAGGTGGGTGTGTTTGAGTGGGTGTATATGAGGGGGAGAGAGAGAAAGAGAGAAAGAGAGAGAGAATGTCAGTGAGTGTGTGCGTGCGAGTGAGAGAGTGTTTGTGTATGTGAGAGAGAGAGTGTAAGTGGGTGTGTGTATATGAGTAAGTGTATATGAGAGAGAGAGAGAGAGAGAGAGAGAATGTCAGTGAGTGTGTGTGTGTGCCTTATCTAGGTCATTGAGTGTATCTTTCAGTAAGTAAGCGTGTATGAGAGAGAGAGAGAGAGAATGTCAGTGAGAGTGTCTGCGCGCAAGTGAGAGAGTTTTTGTGTATGTGAGAGAGAGAGGGTAAGTGGGTGTGTTTGAGTAAGTTTATATGAGAGAGAGAGAGAGAGAATGACAGTGAGTATGTGTGTGCTTTATCTACGTGTGTGAGTGTATCTTTCAGTAAGTAAGCGTGTATGAGACAGAGAGAGAGAGAGAGAGAGAGAATGTCAGTGAGTGTGTGCGCGTGTGTGAGAGAGTGTTTGTGTATGTGAGAGAGATAGGCTAAATGGGTGTGTTTGAGTAAGTATATATAAGAGAGAGAGAGAGAGAGAGAGAGAGAGTGAGAATGACAGTGAGTGTGTGTGTGCTTTATCTAGGTGAGTGAGTGTATCTTTCAGTAAGTAAGCGTGTATGAGAGAGAGAGAGAGAGAGAGAGAGAGAGAGAATATGACAGTGAGTATGTGTGTGCTTTATCTAGGTGAGTGAGTGTATCTTTCAGTAAGTAAGTGTGTATGAGAGAGAGAGAGAGAGAGAGAGAGAGTATGACAGTGAGTGAGTGTGTGCTTTATCTAGGTGAGTGAGTGTATCTTTCAGTAAGTAAGCGTGTATGAGAGAGAGAGAGAGAGAGAGAGAGAGAGAGAGAGAGAGAGAGAATATGACAGTGAGTATGTGTGTGCTTTATCTAGGTGAGCGAGTGTATCTTTCAGTAAGTAAGCGTGTATGAGAGAGAGAGAGAGAGAGAGATAATGTTAGTGAGTGTGTGCGTGAGAGTGAGAGAGTGTTTGTGTATGTGAGAGAGATAGGCTAAATGGGTGTGTTTGAGTAAGTATATATAAGAGAGAGAGAAAGAGAGAGAGAGAGAGAGAGAGTGAGAATGACAGTGAGTGTGTGTGTGCTTTATCTAGGTGAGTGAGTGTATCTTTCAGTAAGTAAGTGTGTATGAGAGAGAGAGAGAGAGAGAGAGAGAGAGTATGACAGTGAGTGAGTGTGTGCTTTATCTAGGTGAGTGAGTGTATCTTTCAGTAAGTAAGCGTGTATGAGAGAGAGAGAGAGAGAGAGAATATGACAGTGAGTATGTGTGTGCTTTATCTAGGTGAGCGAGTGTATCTTTCAGTAAGTAAGCGTGTATGAGAGAGAGAGAGAGAGAGAGAGAGAGAGAGAGAGAGAGAGAGAGAGAATGACAGTGAGTGTATGTGTGCTTTATCTAGGTGAGTGAGTGTATCTTTCAGTAAGCGTGTATGAGAGAGAAAGTGTCAGTGAGATTGTGTGTGCGAAGGAGTGATAGTGAGTGCTGTGAGCGAGAGAGAGAGTAGTATGTATGTAGAAAGTTTTAGTTGCTATATAACAATCCCACAGAACTTAAATGAATGTTAAACTGTACAAAAAATTAAGCGATAAAATCATTAGAATTGTTACTTGGAATATATGTATTATCCAACCTTCTTACTTAGTTTTAAATCTAAAACATTTGATTTTCAAACAATTTTTCAGGCCCAAATAAATTGGTATCTTATGTGAACGTGGAACTAATTATTTCTTACTAATTAATTACCAATTAAAATCAACTAATTTAATTTAGTTATGATTTATAACTAACATAAGTAATACCTTCATCACCTATTTTGGACCAGTAAAAGTGTAATACACGCCACAAAAGTTGTTGATCTTTTTCAGAATTATCTGGTCAAAAAAACTAAACTCTGTATACCCGTTTTTAAAATGTATACTTTCAATTTAACGGCTACAACAAAAATACATATTCCATTAGTTCTATGCAATAACACAGATTAAAACAAAGAAAAGAAATTATTATAAATAATCATACCTTACAAGGAGAAAGGCGTTTAAACGATAGGTTATAACTAAGGCTATAAATGGGAGGTTATATCATTGTTACAATAGGATATGAACGTAACTATTTCTTATTCTTAACTATAATATGACGTAGTTAACAATATACTCGTAATATTTAGTTACCTTTTTTAAAAAAAATAATATTGCATGTAATATAAGTGATTATAAACAATAGTTCGATTAAAAAAAAAATTAAAGCGTCAGTGTATAGAAAGAAATAAGTGAATAAATATTAATTTTATTGGGAAAGAGTTTTCTTTTGTGAAGTCACAATTGACAACTGATTGAGAAATGGCGTTGCACTAAACAGGAAGACAGCTATTAACTGATGACTTCCTGCCGCCATTATTGACAGAATGATTAGACATTTACAGGAGTGCTATAGAGACATCGCCCAAGGAATATTTTTTTTTAACTTTAAGTGGTACAATCTAACCAGGTTGATGGAGTAGCTATTACTTTTGCTCCTTTCCTTTCTGCTCCATTTAACTCCAGCAAATGACTGGAACCTTCAATAAAATACCATAATTCTCCTTAACTTGAAATCTAAGTAGCTCAATCTAAATTATATAGATTACACTGGTCAACAGATTTTTTTGTGCCTAAGGTTCTATGCTGATTAGGGATGCTGATTTAGAAAATCATACTAATTTTTTTCTCATCAGGTCAAGTTATTGATGTTTGCTATTTCATACCTATTTTACTTTCAAATTAGACATATTTCTAAATACATTCTAGCGTCTTAATTACAATTGTAGGCTGTTATTGTGATCTATGTTAAACCTTAAGTTTTGTGATTAAAACAACTTATTCAACGGTCATACCATAACAAGTTTTTTTTACAATGGAAAATGAGATTGATAAATAAATATTCTACACTATTTTTCCTTGTCGTGGTTTTAGTCCAGTGTTAAATAATTATAATAAGATACCTTTAAGCTTTGTGTATAATCATTCTTTAAACTAGACGTGGTAGAAAAAAAAGGACAGCATTTCTGAAATCAACGCCCTTAAATTAGGTAAAAACTGTTAAAACATTTTAAGTACTATGAATGGTCAGTGCTATCAGATATACGTAATTATACATTTATGCGGGAAAATAATCTAGAAATTACGTTCAATTTCAATGATTTAAGTGAAATTAAAACAATTAATATAATTTAGATTTTGTCAATAATATCCTTAGAACAGTATTTAGATCTATTAGACTGTATAACAGAATACCTCACGAGCTATGCAAGCACTTGTTCGACTCATTTGTTTTATGGAATTTAGTTTAAAGTTGTAGGTTAAATAGCCTAAAAAACAACGTCAAACTGTTGTTTTTTGGATGCTACTACAGTATGCTACCTACCTTAAATTTTATTATCTACCTTTTAAGATATCATTTCATAGTAAACAACACAAAATTCATCACAAGTTTGCTAAGGAGTAAAAAATATTCCATAAATATATTGAATTAGAAAATTCAATATTTACTGTGATTATATATCGACAAGATTGACATACTGAATAAGAAAAGAGGAGTATCCCAACAGCATTTGCAATCTCATTTAGACCATTACTGTTGGAAAATTCTGAGAAAACACGATACTATATTTCCAGCTTTCTTTAACAACGTAAGGTATATTTACAAATACTAATATATTCATTTTGACGATATATATTGTATATGTTATTTCTTTTGATGTTGTAAACTTTGATGTTTTGAGTAGGTTACAAAATGTTTGTGTAATGAATTGTGAATCACTTCGAATAAATCTATTCATGCAAACTGTTTATTATTTACGGTAGATACCAAAATGGTTTGTAGATATACTAGAATAGCACCGTTTTTCCTTTGTTTGTTTCCCAACGCCCACATTTATAAGACTGGTTTCCACTTGTTTACAGCTGTTCTAGATCAGGGGTTCTCAATGGGGGGTGAAATTCACCCCCAGGGGTGAATCTTAGTTCTTCAGGGGGTGAATTGTTACCACAGTAAGTTTACAGGGTGAAGAAAGCTTTATAGGTTTTGACCTTTTAATTATAAATTAAAAAAATCTATTTTGATTTAATTAATAATTTATATATCCATCAATAATTGTAGTTAACATTTAATTTATAAAATTCTCTTATAGGCAGAATCTATGTAAAGTTTTAAAAGTGAATATACTACCTTGGTAAGAAGAGAGGGTGGGGGAATGGCATTGTGGGAGATGATGGGAGGGGTGAATGGGCCAAGGAAGGCTGAGAATCCCTGTTCTAGAGGGAAAAATTGTAGCTCATTTATTGCTTGGTACCCATTACATGTAAAAATCAACATAAAAAGGACTAAGCATTAATATATGCAAATTTTTAACGCCGATATTTTGCCTAGCAAAGGTCATTATAAATATGAATATTGGTGATGACCTTATCATATTTAGTTTACCGGGTTTACAATGGCTAATGCTAGCCTCGGGCTCCCAGTTTATAGCGTTCTGACCTTAACGAGTTCATAAATCCATTTCTGCAAATATCCCTTATCCGCAGCCTTCTACCTTCATTAGTGACCCGTGAAAATGCAATAGAACCTTTAGTAATCACCTGACCCTCATGCTATACATCCGATTAATTAATATTCAATCACCTCTGGTACCCCCCCTCGTTGTAAAAATACTTTCCTCATATCAATAATTGTAATACAATGAAACCTGAATATTACAGAACGTAAAAATTGATTGCACTTTTGATTCAAATAAACAGAATCGCAAATGACAGCCAATAATTGCAGTCAAATGATAAAAAAGATATAGTATATAATTGACAGTTGAAACATCCATACGAGAACTTAAAAAATATTAGCATAAATTATGTTTATGTTATACACATTATGTAAAAAAATTATTTAACAATTAACAAATACATTATTAATAATTAAAATTAAATTCTTAATTAACGGTAATTTAACAAATAATTTTTTAAGATTATGTTTATATAAAAAAAAATAAATTATTTTAAACATAATTATTTTTTAAATTAAAAATTAAAATTAATTGTTAATTAACATATTAATTATTATTTAAAATTATTTATTATTATTACAAACAAATTATGTTTAACATAAAAATTGCGTCAGAGGCTATTGTTTTGAAGAGGAATATCTCCCCTTTAAAAACTGGACGAATGTCTGTTATGGTTTATTTGCCTGATTCCTTATAAATCATTTGTATTAAAAGCAAAAATAGGTTTACAAAAACTTTTTATTTTATACAGGAACCTTCATTTAATCTGAGCATGTCGTCCTCGGACAGGATCTTGTACAACTTCAAGCACTCATTAAAGAACCCAGCTGTAAATATACTTGAGTTGGGCATAATTTAGGACACCCAATGTAGAATGTTGATGGTATCACAAAAGGTCAATGTTTGGTCTTTGTGTTCTCTCTCATAGAGAGAACCTAACTTACTTCTCGATAAACAAGTACGTCATTTCTTTAAGCATCAATTTAACGATGTTTATTTCATGATGTTAACTAATATACCTCATTTGTAATTAACATTTCAATGTAAATTTAAGATGAAAACTAAGGGTTAGTAACGTGCTGTTTTTGACAAAACGTCTTCAATATCGAGACTAGTCATGAATACACCTCGAGTCTCGAGTAATTGCGGTTATAAGGTACACAGACTGTTTGGTAAATTAAGTCTTTAATTCTAAATCTGAACAACTAAACACGGAGTATAATATATATTAAGCTATAACGTTAGAGCTTACCATGATCATTGCTATTGTCACAAGGTTCACATATTGGCCTAACATCAGTTCCTTGTGATACCACATAATGAATACTCTACAATCGGAGTTTTAAATTTGTAAAACTGTCAATTTAAAGTAGGGATCTTTAACGAGTAACTAGCTTATTGTCCTCTCCGAGAGACGACGTGATCAGATTTTTCATTTTTTGTGTGAATATATCGAAGTCTGGAGTGGGTTGCACCACCAGACCAATGGTGCAACCTGGGCTACCATTATTGCTACTCTATAATGGTGCTACATTATAAAGGTAACCATTATTACTTCAATGGAAGTAACAATGGAAGAGGTTACCTTTATTTACCATAACGCATGGTTTCCCTCTCTAATCTCTCCTGAAGACGGTTTGAACAGAAAATTAGAGACTACAAGTGTGTGCTTTTAATTTCTCTATGTTTCTTTTTCTAAATTGAACTATATTTATATATATATGAGTTTCGTTAAAATTAATTACAATTTCGTATTTTACACACTTTTTAATCAAAATTGGTATTAATTTTAACAAAAATTGCATAAATGAAGACCTTCTTCCTAAATACAATCAAAATAAAAAAAACATGTGTGCAATCGAAGTACTTTAAAACCACAAGGAAAATGAAAAAAAAAACAGAAATAAATGCTCTAAGGCGTTTGACTCTATGCTATAAGAGAATAAACAAAATCAAAACCGACAAAAGTCCTTACTTTGTTTGCTATCTGATGACATAAAGTGAAAGGCGTTAGTACATTTATTTCAAATTTTTCGTTTTTCCTTGAGGTTTAATCTTCATTTGATTGCATCATGTGTTTATTGAGATTCTTCTACATATGTGGTCATATTAGAAAAAATTAAATATATGTTTTGTCATTATATGATGTATCATATATAATTTGAAATGGTATATAATGAAGGATTATTGAGTGTTACACTGCTCGCACTATTTGGAGTAATCAGTTTATTAGAAATTAGCCAAAGAGGAATAGGGTGGGGCAGACACCCTAATGACTTTGCCTATCCAGCTGTACAATTTCCTATGACTATTCAACCGGCACGAAATCCTTACATCCGCTTAAAATCTTCCAACCTGCCCAGAGGTAAATTAAACCTGCATTACTTTTTAGAATAAACAAATATTGTACATAAACATTGGACTTTTAATATATATTTTTACAACATATATAAAAAGATTTCACATAAACACGTAAAATAACAATCAATGACCAAACCACAAGATCAGTTGACTCTGACAAAGACCGCTTGTTATGGTTGAAAGATCTTAGTCTTGTTTTCCCATTTCATATTGTGGTTTGATCATATAATATATATATAGTTCACACAGGAAAGAGAAAAACGAATATAAACACACACAAAATAGACTCACAACGATATTTCGACATTCGTCGTCATCGGGCAGAAGTAGTAGGCAGAAGTATCGGGTAGAAGCTAACTGTTAGCTTCAGCTACTCAAAGGGACTACTTCTGCCCGATGACGACGAATGTCAAAATATCGTTGTGAGTCTTTTTTTGTGTGAATTTGTATCCGTTTTTCTCTTCATCAGAGTTGGGTTTTTGGCTCTGACGAAGACCACTTGTTACGGTTGAAAGATCTTAGTCTTCTTTTTCCATTTTCTTATTGTGGTTTGATCATTGATTGTTATTTCACGTGTTTATGTGAAAACTTTTTATATATATCGGTATACTTTGGGAGCAGACCTTCTTTTAAACATATATCATTAAATAACTTGCCTACTTTAAGTCTTGTTTCTTGTATGTTTCTTAAATACCTTCTCAGGTTTTCTGATGTAATTCCTCCATTTTTCTGCTACCATATAAATCAATACGGTTCTACGACTACAACAGTTTAACGCAGACTTACGATGCACCTCGCAGCCGGAGCACCGAAAGAACACACAATGAAAATACATAAAAGCAAACTGAATAGAAAAACGCTGGAAGACAACATTGAAGTATTATATCGAGAAAATAACTATACGAGGCTGGATATAATTGAATTGTTAAGTATAAAGGAGAAGAAGCCGAACCTTAACGATCAGGCCAATTGTTTTTCCAAAATTTTAAAGTTACATACGTGAAAAATACATAATAACTATATAGTGATTTAAGTAATGTTGTGTAAAATTCATGTAGGGTATTTAGAAACAAACCTGTTAACACAAGGTATGTTTAGATTTATTAATGTAGATCGTAAATTTTAAAAGTATATTTCATTATTATCTTTAAATGAAGTGAATTAAGTGATTGTTAGTATAAATAAGCATTGTATTAAGAATTGTAAAAATATTGTAAAAAGAATTCTTTGATAATGGTCAGTGTAGACCGAAACGTCGACCCCAATGTAAATAAAGAAAATAAATCAAATCATTCGGTAAGTTGATTTATACGGTACAAGAAAAATGGAAGAATTATATCAGAAAACTAGAGAAGGTATGTAAGACTTAACAAGACTTAAAATAGGCAAGTTATATATATATATATATATATATATATATAGGTGTGTTCTCTAATCGGGGTTCGGTCAATTTTCCAGGATAAAAAATCAAACTCTCGTTGCCAACGTTTCGGTTTTATTTAAAACCTTTTTCATAGGCATCTTCTCCATATACTCTTCTTATATCCTCATAAAAACCCATATTTCTTCTTATATAAACCCAAATGTATATATAACAGATTCAATAATATATCGACCGTTTGATAGAATAGGTGTGTTCTCTAATCGGGGTTCGGTCAATTTTCCAGGATAAAAAATCAAACTCTCGTTGCCAACGTTTCGGTTTTATTTAAAACCTTTTTCATAGGCATCTTCTCCATATACTCTTTATACTCTTTATATATACTCTTATATACTCTTTATATATATATATATATACTCTTTATACCCATATACTCCATATACTCCAAAGAGTATATGGAGAAGATGCCTATGAAAAAGGTTTTAAATAAAACCGAAACGTTGGCAACGAGAGTTTGATTTTTTATCCTGGAAAATTGACCGAACCCCGATTAGAGAACACACCTATTCTATCAAACGGTCGATATATTATTGAATCTGTTATATATATATATATATATATATAACAGTTCAAAATTGAAGATAGATAGCACACAAAGTAAAGAAACACACTTACAAACTCAAATTTTCGGGCAATCCGTCTTCAGGAGAAAAGAGAAAGGGAGACCAAGAACGTTGTAGACGCAACGGCTAGTAACCCATATATATATATATACATATTAGTAAAGGTAGAAAGCAGACCTTCTTTTATACAAGTTGTACTATAATCAATTGACTTGATTGCACGTACAAATTTTTAGCTTTGCTCAAATCATACATAAACTCAACATTGAAGAATGAAAATTAGCTAGGAGATTTGAAAAGTTCAATAAGAAAAAGGTACGTGCAATCAGGTCAATTGATTTTAATACAACATATACATATATATTAAGTTCGTGATAGAGACCTAAAATTATTATAATCTTTACTTTTGTTGTGATTGGCTTTGTTCTGGTTATAATAATAAGAAATCATATTAGGGGGTCAGGGTAGCCCAGAGGCTTGCGTACTCGCCTGGACATTCTACAATATTTCTTTTAACTTGAATATTTACGTATTCCAACATCAAAAATTATTTATCTTTACAATTAAATTTTCAAGTATTTTTTTTATTTATATTACCTCGTATTTATCTAGCAGATTCATCAAGAGGAAATTTATAATAAACTTTCTTTTAGTATTAATAATAAAAAAAAGTGACATTTAAATTTTTGTTACACTAGACCAGATGTGAGAAACCTTTTTATGTGTGTGTCAAAACCAAGGAAATCTCTGACAAAAAATTCTTTTGAAAAGTTCACAAGAGTAGTAAGAAAGATATTACAAGATGATGAAAAATACATTTATTCATCTTCAAATCAACTTCCAAAGAGCAACAAATATTTGAAACTTTCAAAAGAAAAAACATTAGACACAACATATCCAGCAAAAAACCTTATTCAAAACCTTTTAAAGATAGAGTTAGGCTACTATCAAAAGAAAACAGTAACATAAAACATCAGTAACATAATACTCAACGACTGTGTCATGTGATCCTGAAATGTACCTCCAAATTTTACAGATGAATACAGTAAAATAGCGGGGAAGACTTTTGGAGAATGTATTTTGCTGCCTAGATATGCATCGAGAAGAAATATAGAAAGCAAAACGAAATATAGATCTAGATTCTAGATCAGAGTTTCTCAAACTTCTTTCAACGCGGAACTCTTTTTGCTTCAGTAACTTTCCCAGGAACTCCAGATTCTAATGATTTTATACAATCATGATATAAATATTTTCACATGCCTTTATAAACAGTATGCATGTTGAAAAATAATTAAAAAGTAATATTACTTCAATGCGTATTTTTACTTAAGTCTACTTCGGTACTTAATTTTTACATCAGTATAAAAGGAAAATCTGGTTTACATAACAAGGTAGTGTGAAGTGCTATTTTTGTAATAGATATAAATTCGGGAATCAGAGAACTCCAAAAACTGACTAGTGATTCATCCTAAATATGAATACAATTTTGGCCACTTCTACTTATGTGTATAAGTGTTATTTGGTTTTATGGTTCACAAGAAACACAGAATAAATCCATACCCACTAACAAAAAAATTAGAAAAATTGTTTCTCTAAATGTTTTTTGCGGAACTCCGGACAGTCCGTTAAGGAACCCCTGGGTTTCGCGGAACCCACTTTGAGAATCTTCTGTTCTAGATCATGACATGAGATTAGCGTTTTATGATAATTTACAAAATATATCATATTATAGGAGTAACAGTTAATTAACTATGTTTTTTTTTTAATTTTAGGGTGTCTAAAAATATATTGTACATAAACATTGGACTTTTAAACTCTATATATACAAAGTTCGTGAGTTTGTTTGTTTCGTTGTTCATCTATTTTCTGTAGAGATAGAGATTAGTGTACCACCAAGTTTTTAAATTACTAAAATTGTGCCGTGAGAAAAAAAGGTTGAGAATGACTGTTTTAAAAGAACCGTTAATGTATAACTGCTTCTGATACATTATTAGACGGACTTCTGCTGTATCATCTCTGATATCAGGGATTATCAACCATAGAGTTTATAAGGTTTTAACATATTTTATCGAAAAAAGTACCTTTTTTTATTGTTTTAAAAATTGGATAATTTATTTCGTTTATTTCTTCTCACATTAAATCATGAATGTCTACTTTACATCGCTATCTTAAAGTCCTATCTGTTTATCTAAAAGAATTTTGTCCAAAATCATACACCATGTTCAGTAAATCTCAGTTTAATTGATTATTATCACTATTTAAAAATCTCAATGAGGAAGAATTTCACTAATTAACCCAAGCAATGAATACATAGCAAATGAAATAGCATAATATATTGCTATTTATATTCTGCAAGTTAAATGTAATAACATAGCTGTAAAAATAATAATTTATATATAATTTAATGAAATTTTCATTAATGTAATACGATTATAAAATAATTACTTTTTCCTGTGTGCTGTACTCGGTTATAAGGTTGCTGTAAATGTATATTGAGAAAAAAATATATCAGTAATTGGCCAGTTTCCATACTCAAATCAAATTCAAAGCCGGCTTTTCAATATAATTTAAAAATTGTATAGCTGGAAGCTTGAAATTATTCTGTTAACTATTAGACTAGAATAGAGAAAGAACTGGATATGTGTCAATAGCACAGCAGCTCTTCTAAAGAACGAAATAGTGCATTCAACGTATTTCAATATCACACAATGATAATATTATTTATATGTACAAGAAACTCTACACGTGATATTAACTTTTGTTCAATGGTGTAACATATAGATTGATTAGAGCATTTTGTGAGACAAATCCATCATACTATAGAAAGCATCAGAAATTTTAAGTTTGACTGACATTTATTTTTTATATATAAGAATTTAATTTATCTTACATACCATATTATGTCATTAAATCATTTCAATTCGTTTTGTTAAATATCTAAACAACAATTTTATTGGATTGATTGATCAAATTTCTGAGTTAAAATAAACAATGTCAATAAATGTCAACAAATCCGACAATTAAAACTAATTATGTAAACATTAGAAAAAAGTTAATAATAAGTATAAATATGTAATACAAAAATAAGTTAAGAAGGAATTTTTACTTACTATTTGACGCATTATTTAATGTATTAACTGGTATCACAATAAACAGTTTTAAAGATGACGCGGAGGAATAACTACGAGTGTAATTGCCCGCCTTTTTACAATGATTAGGCTTTACCGTCACTCTAATCAAAGCCATCTGAATTAATTCATTTTAAAATAGTCCCCTTGCTTCAGTTATTATTGATAAAAAATTAATTTAATATACTAAGAAATGTATTAAACTATTTCTTAAAAAATTAACAATACTTAATCAACATATACTTTAAATTGATTTGTCGAAATATTATAAATTAATAAAAGAGTAACTATAAACCTATTTCTTTTAAAAGTTATTTAAATATTTTGTTTACTGAATTTTTTTCTAAAGTCAACTCTATTTTTCTTTTATAATGGTTAAATAATTAGGATAACGATTAAATCAAACTGTTAAATGATAATTGTTGATATTTACAAAAGAAATATCAATAAATGTCTGTAATAGTAGGGTAAAAAGCTAATGAAATGGTCTCCACATAAAAAAAATTAACCGTATAAACAGCACGTTTCGAACACGTAGTGGTCTTCCTCAGGTATTAACTAAAAAATACAATTAAAAATACAATTGTATTTTTTAGTTAATGCCTGAGGAAGAACACTACGTGTTAGAAACGCGTTGTTTATACGGTTAAATTTTTATATGCGGAGACCATTTCATTAACTTTTTACCTTACAATAAGTAAATACCACATAATAACTGATTGCACTATGTTAGAATGTCTCTAATAATACATTTCACGTAATACTTTCTGAGACCAAAGAAACTTACGAATGGAACAAATGTACTACAAGCTTCATTTATATTAAAATTAAATCAACTAAAGTAAATACTTTATATTTAAAATGTTTTTTTAAGAAGGCCACTTTTTTTTAAAAAAAAATATTTAATTGAATATATAATGCATGATTTTCCAACATAAACATGTATCAAGGGTTTCTTATCTAGACCATGTTTATTATATAATATTTTTCTTTATCAAGGTTTACTCCAGCGCAGAACAAACCTCACAGTTTTTGTTTTATAAGGTTTTCAATATGGCCGCAATACGAAGCGCCAGCGAGATGAGGGAAAATTCGGAAAAACCGAATACTAGCCAATGAGAAGGCAGGAAATCGGAAAATAGATCAGAATTTCAAGCTATATGTAATGCATACATAAAATAAATTGTTATTTAAAGATCTTATAATAACAACGAGTTTATCTATTAAATTATTAAAATTTAATATTACATAAAGCTTCCATGCACCGTCCGCAGCAAAAACTTTCAGTATTCCGTTTTATGATAGATAGACTATTATTAATACGAAAATAACTTCAATAAAGAACTTAATATAATAAAAGCAATAACTATTAACAACGGATATAATTCGACCTTATTAAATAAAATGGTAAAAAATAGAAAAAATAAAAACCGAATAATAGCCACAACAATAATAATGTTAATAATAATAATAAATATACATCTTCAACATGTTTAGGGGAGGTCAGTCACAAAATTGCTAAGTTAATAAACTAATATAATGTAAAGGTAGGTTTCAAAACTAATAATAAAGAGAGCAATGGAATATAAAAGTAGTATAAATGATAAAAGCGGTGTATATAAATTAAAAAGTAAATACTGTAAACATGTATACATAGAACAAATTGGAAGAACATTAAAACAAAGATTTAATGTTCATATTTAATGAACATATTAATGATTATGTGAACAACATGAATAAATCAAGTTTTGCTAACCATTTAAAAAAACACGGACATGAACACGGCGGTATTGAAAAATCTATGGAATTGATTAAAATAGGACAAAAAGGTAAAAGATTAAATGTAATAGAAGAAATGGAAATACATAAACACAAAAATATTGATAACCTAATAAACGAACAAATTAAGCACCAGACAGACGTAATATTGAAACCAATAAAAAACATGAAAAGACGACAGGACGGACAGGACTTAGACGACTTAAATTGTAAAAGACGAAAAACAGATTAAACAAAAATAAAATAAAAAATAATAACTATTAGGTAGGAAATTCAAGCACGTATTGGCACAACTGAGTTAAAATAGGTATTTATTTCCGTGATTTTGGAAGGTAACGTTAGTCCTATTGATGATACAGCCATTGCGAAACCAGTCGGGCGACTTCACCAGCGATAGACGAGGAATGACGGTTAATAATAATATCTTATTTACTAACATCTGTGGCACTAACAATATGCATGTATTTAACATAGGAGTTATTATTGAAATAAAAAGCTGTTGTTGAGAAAAATTCGTTAAATGGAGGGTTACAAGAGAGGGCGGGCGGCTTTGGTTGGGCCAGAGTGGGTGTTGAACACTGGATAAAGTGGCAAGCACGTTAGTGATGTGACACCACTAGGTAACGTGTCCCCCCCCCCCCCTTAGTAAGACAGGGGGTTGAATACTCCCATTTTCATATTGGAACTAAGGAATAAAATGAATTGAAAGAAAATTTAATATTAGCACATATAAAAATGAAGTGATCGTATAAATGAATAAAATATTTTGCAAACATGCAACTAAGCAAATGATCAGAGAATCTGAATGCATTAAATTTCTATTATAATAGACCAGTGATACTCAACCATTGTGCCGCGTGATTCTTGAAATGTGCCACCAAATTTCTATACTATATACTATACGCCAAATATTTTAACTATATACGGATGGATATAGTTCAAATAGCAGAAAAAACTTTTGGAGAATGCATTTTGCTGCCTGGTTATGTATCGAGAATAAATATAGAAAGCAGAACGAAATATAGATCTAGATTCTATAGATTTTAAAATGAAAAGAGAGTAGCGTCAAGTGTATTTAAGTAGGGATCTTTAATGAGTACTTGACATCGTACAGGCTCGGAAGACGCCTTACATCCTCTCCTATAGACGTTTTTTTTACCTCTCGCGTTAATAAATCGCGGGCCAGAGTGATTATTAAAACCCAGATTTACCAGAGAACAGACGAGTATGAAAGCCATTGGGCTACCCTGGCCTTTCATAATAGACTAATATATATGAAATACGATTTGGTACTCTACGGGAGAATAGCCCGTTAATTGACAGATATGTCCAAAAGCAAAGTTCCTCAATGTTATGAGGAAGACAAATACAACTAATTATTACAAGTTTATGCAGAGTTATTGAGATACAGAGGGAGAAAGTCATTTGCTGTGTCATAGGTTTTCGTGAGTTTTCATGCTAAGAGGAAACTCGGGAGGGGTTTGCCAGCCCATTTTGAGGTACTCGTTGCGGTGATTCGGTATATTCGGTGAGACTGCAGTGGCAGTCCCACAAGAGAACACACATAGGCCAAAGAACAGCCCTTTGTGATACTACAAAATGAACAATCTACATTCTGAGTCCTAAATTTTCCCCAACTGAAGTGTATTTAGAGCAGGACATGTTTAAGGAGTACCTGACATGGTACAGGCTCGAGACCGACGGCTTAACGTCCTTTTTTGAGCGCTTCGTAAGAACTGATCGCTTCCCTATTTGTGAGGATGCAGTTGGTCTCTCGTGACGAGGTGAAATAGCTTGACGTTTTAAAGACATCAACCTACTCTACTTCATCATGGTATGGTCGACAGGCCGAGATACCTGTGTACCAGTACATGTGTACCTCAAAACAGGCCTAATGTCCTCTGCAAGGGACAATAACTCAGATTTATTCACCTCCCGCGTGAATAAATCAACGGACACAGTGGGTATTGAACCTTGGATCTACCAGTCAAGAGACTAGCACGCAAGCTACTGGGCTACCCTGGCCTCTAATTCAGTTTATACTAACAATAAAGCTTGATAAATTACTGCAGAACATTAATAACTGTCATGATAGTAAAAGGAATTTAATCTATCCATCTTGACTGTTCTGAAATCACTTCCACCACTGGATAATAGCTGCAGAAATTCTACTTCGGTTGTTGGTGAATTGCTAACAATTCTGGATTAGCAAAAATTAAAAGAGAATTCTATAGATAAAATAAAATCTTCTTCATAATTACATATTTTTGGTAAGTTGTATTTGCATACATACACCTAATATGGAAAACTCCATCAACATTAAGGTAATTTTGTAAAGTAGTTGTTTCCAACGGAAAATATTTAGAAATACATAGTTTCCTTGGACTAAAAAAAATACGAAACATTCCAATTCTTAATGTAGCATTAACTTATGTAAATTATTATAAATGTTATGTGAAAAAAATGTGCCATCTAAAAGGTAGTCAAATGGAGAATTCTGTAATATTGTAGATAATAGTACATTTTTATCCCATAATAATAAAATAGTATTGTTAAAACAATATTACTTAATGAAGAAAACATAAATAAAAGACCTATAAAAACATGTTAAATATAAATTTTTAATTTTGGAAATTAATCAATAATAAATTTGAAGAGCAACAGCTAGTTATTGACTAAATATTGCTAGATTTATAAGTGCTACGTTTATACGTTATAAACATAGTAGTTGGTAACTTATTAAATATAGTTAAAGATAATATAATAAACAGAATAATTGAAATGATATCAATATTTGTAGAGAAGAGACAAGTTTAAACAATATACAGACCTTGTGAACACTTTTAGGGCTCAGGGTGAGGACGCTAGTGGGAAGAGGCTTTCTTCCGAGGCATACTTCAGTTTGAGTCGCTTGAGTTCTCATCGGGGATTTTTTCGCTTTTTCTAGAAAAAAAAAATAGAAAAAAAATATTAATCAAATAGCAAAATTTATTTACTATAACACTCCTTTATGATATACTACTTTTATTTTACTATAAATAAAGTATAGTAATCATGAAAAAAATCTATCTGGAGATTTGCCGGATTTATTTTTTTTTGAGGTTCCCGCAGTCTTTTTTTGATATTTTTTAATAATATCTATGTTATTATGTTTGAATCAGTGGTATACAATAACTTTATATATATATATATATATATATATATTATATATATATATATATATATATATATATATGGATTAATTTACCACAATGAAAACAATTTTTTAAAACAATGCTCTAAGGCCTGATATAATAGATGGATTAATTTACCACAATGAAAACAATTTTTTAAAACAATGCTCTAAGGCCTGATATAATAGATGGATTAATTTACCACAATGAAAACAATTTTTTAAAAACAATGCTCTAAGGCCTCAATATAATAGATGGATTAATTTACCACAATGAAAACAATTTTTTAAAACAATGCTCTAAGGCCTATATAATAGATGGATTAATTTACCACAATGAAAACAATTTTTTAAAACAATGCTCTAAGGCCTTATAATAGATGGATTAATTTACCACAATGAAAACAATTTTTTAAAACAATGCTCTAAGGCCTTAATAGATGGATTAATTTACCACAATGAAAACAATTTTTTAAAACAATGCTCTAAGGCCTCAATAAAAAATTGTTTTCATTGTGGTAAATTAATCCATCTATTATATCAAGTGTTATTTTGATTATTATTCATATATATATATATAAAAAGATTTCATATAAACACGTGAAATAACAATCAATGATCAAACCACAATAAGAAAATGGGAAAACAAGACTAAGATCTTTCAACATTATTTAATTATTGAATCGTCTCTAATTAAATTTAATAAATCAAATATTATAAACATTAGTAAAGATCTCTTCAAACTGGATACTTTCGTTACGAGGACAATAGCCTCTTCAAAGATGGTTGACAGCTAGCGGATAGTTTTTTACTCTTTCTTATTGTACTTTGTTTCCCCAAACATCCCTTTCTGGACATTAGTCCTTTCCTGCGCTTTCACCCTTTTAAAATACGACTCTTCCCTCCCACTCTTCTCAACCCCACACCAGATGTTCTCTGCATCTAGTGTTTCAGTTAGGTTTTTGACTCTGACGAAGATCACTTATTACGGTTGAAAGAGCTTAGTCTTGTTTTCCCATTTTCTTATTGTGGTTTGATCATTTACATATATATATATATATATATATATATATATAAAGATTTCACAAAAAACGTGAAATAACAATCAATGATCAAACCATAATATGAAAATGGGAAAACATGTTCAGTTGGGTTTTTTACTCTGACGAAGACCGCTTGTTACGGTCGAAAGATCTTAGTCTTGTTTTCCCATTTTTATTGTGGTTTGATCATTGATATATATATATTCGTAAAAGTTGGGAGCAGTCCTTCTTGAATAGGTATATTTTAAAATTTTGTATGGTGATGTAATTCTAAACTGAATAACCAAGATGGGAAAAAATGGTTTTGAAATTTAGAAAAATATTCGACACAGTTGAATAAAGTGAATTCTGACAGAATATTATTAAATAAATAAACAATTAGAAGAAACGATTCTTCGAACTGAATAAACTAGAATTTAAAAAGAACACATAGAAAGGAAATCACTGAACTCACTACTATATTTCGATGTCCTCGTCTTCAGGAAAAGAAGTGAATCGCTCCAAAGGCTGATAACGACTGAGTCGTTATCAGCTTTTGGAGCGATTCACTTCTTTTCCTAAAGAAGAGGACATCGAAATATAGTAGTGAGTTCAGTGATTTCCATTAAATAAATAAATATATATATAAAACGATTTCACATAAACACGTGAAATAACAATCAATGACCAAACAACAATATGAAATGGGAAAACAAGACTAAGATCTTTCAATCGTAACAAGCGGTCTTCGTCAGAGTCAAAAATCCAACTGAATAGTCTGGATCTATATGTTGCAGTATTGAACAGAACTTATATCAGATGTAAATTTTATGTGTTTATGAATCATATAATCTTTGGGTAATATTAAAGGATGAGGAATGGTCTCCTTCATTCTATATTAAAAAACAGATACTAATTTTCAAGCTAATTTTTCAAGTTGTCAAGAAGCTTTCTATAAATGTTTACTTATAGTAAAATTGAGAGTTGGTCACTCCAGATTTTTTTTTTATTACTATCATCTGAAAAATTAACATGTTCATACATCAAATGTGAAGATAATTAATAATTTTCTCTGCATGAATCAGTATTTGAGTTAAAGCATGTTGTTTATCTGTAATTAAGATAAATAAACCCTTTTTGAATATCTTCGTTCATTACAGGCGCATATAGTCATTCATATGTAAAACGACATCTATTCTATTGCCGTGCTTACTGGAGCGGTATCTTCAGAGTTTCCAGCATAATAATTCCCTTTAGTCTACCAATATTACTGTTGACACTGCGTCCTCATGTGTTCAATTTATTCAGTATTCCCAACATCATTAAGTTTAATTTTAAAAGTTTTCTTATTTAGACCACATTTAGTCTACACCAGGGGTCGGCAACCTGCGGCTTCGAGTGGCTTAGGAAAATAAATTACTTTAAAAAAGTATTTATGTATATTTTATTTCTGTTAGACATTTTTTTAGTGTTTTACTTCTAAATTGGAAGATCTTTATGCGATCTTGAAATATTCAAAATTAAAATATTTAAAAAAAAGTATGTTTTGATTGTTTTTTTTAAACAAATGCTCAAAATAAACGTCATACTCGCGAAAGCCGGTATTCCCGCCAGAACACCATCTCAACTTTGAACCCTAACAAGGCCAGATATGGAGAAATCTAAGAAAAGAAAAATATCAGAGGAAAATAGATCATTCAATGATACTTGGGCAGATTCATTTAGTTTCAGCTCTAACGAGAGTAGCCTACCACTATGCCTAATTTGTGGAGAAAAACTGGCCAAAAATAAAAGGTCAAATGTAGCAAGACTAATAAATGCGCTTTTCCCCATTTTTGATGTCAAAAAGAATTTGCTTCTCTCAGTGTTTTTTTTTTTTTGTGGAAACCGGGTTCAAATGGCTCTTTTAGTGTTAAAGGTTCCCAACTCATGGTCTACACTATTCTTCTTTATAAGGTTTGGTCCAGAGTCAAATAATTATCAAAAAAAAGAAAATGCAGTTTCACATAAGTACGAGTAGGTAGTGGGAAATGGTAGCAATGTGTGAAGTGTTTTTTGTTTACAATAGCAGGAAATTAGGGAATCAGATAGCTCAAAATTAACAAATATTCAATAAAGACTAAAAATTAATGAAAAATAATAAAACATAATAAATTCTAACAAGAGAATAATAAAATATCAAAAAAAAGAAGTTAAAATTAATAAAAAAATAACTAAAATGTTTCCTTTGATCTGTTTGGCTAATTCATATCGCCTAACTTCCAGTTTAGCACGCCACCCACGCCCTTGTAAATCTTTTATTTATTAATTATTTTTTTTTGTTTTTTTTATTTTTGTTTACAACACAGTACAGTATTCAGTAAGGTCAGGATTCTCTCTCTGTTGGAAAAGTCACTGTTTGAGCTTTAGAGCCTTTTATAAAGGCGCGTCCATTATTCGCGGATTTTCGCTTTTCGCGGGTGTCCTCGGTCGCCATTATCCGCGAAAAGTGAGGGTTTACTGTACATTGCCTAAGAAACACAGTCAACAAGTGAAAAGACACTGTCAACCCTTTCAGAAAATAGTGACTAACACAGATTTAGACATGTGCAAGTTATAAATATCTTACTAAATTTGTATGCTGGACTAATATTAAAGATATCAAACCAATCAACTATTATATCTAGTAGTTTAGTTACGTTTATTTTAATGTAAATACAAAAAATGTATTTAATCTTAGTTAAGTGCATTCAAATCTTACTAGACGTTATATTTTAAAGGTAAAATAAGATATATCATAAATTCTTAATAAGATATATTACATCATTTTAGGTTAATGATGAAAGTGTAAGGGAACACATTGTAATCGTACTGTCCCGATACAGGGGTACAGTGTCTTGAGGGGGGGGGGGGGGGACTCTATAGAATGGATGAAATGAATAATTTTAGAGCTATATTGCCTTATCGATACATAATTTCATTGCCTACTATATCTTTAAGACAATATTGTGAATATATTAACGAATTTCCACGTTTTTAGGTGTAAAAGTTCTTACATTCAAGGCAATTTTGGAACTAGTGAAAGATACATTAACGTTCATTAAACATATAATGAATCAAAAAAAAAAAATCACAAATTGAAATCACAAATTGAAATGACAAATTTGCGATTTTACAAATATTATATATGGTATGGAATACAGTAAAACCTCACTTTTCGCGGATAATGGCGACCAAAGACACCGCGAAAAGCGAAAATCCCCGAATAATGGACGCGCCTTTATAAAAGCCTCTAAAGCTTAAACAACTATCTTTCTAACAGAGAGAGAATCCTGACCTTACTGAATACTGTACTGTGTTGTAAACAAAAATTAAAAAACAAAAAGAAAAAATAAGAAATAATTAATAAAAAAAAGTACGTCTTTACCCACTATAAGAGAGAAAGAGAGAGAGAATTATACCCTTAATGTATTGTACAGTAAAAATTAATGCAAGTAAATAAAATAAAATATTCGTAACCATCCTTTATTTTAAATTTATAGATGAAAAGGACTATTTTTTTACCTTTTTTTATATTTTTATTATTCTCTTGTTACATTTGATTATGTTTTAGTATTCTGCATTATTTTTTAGTCTTTATTGAATATTTTTAATAGCTTTTATTGACCTTTAATTTAATACTGTAGAATATACTGTGACCCAACAAGTTACTGGTTGTTTGATATCTTCAAGAAGAATCCTGTATATTTTCTTCTCTAATGCTAATTACTATACTTTCTCATTACAAGTTGTACTTTTTTTATTTTTTACTACAATTACAGTTGAATATTTTTTTATATTCTTTAATTTTTAATTGAACGTTTCAGGACTCTAGGAAACACTGAACCCGCGAAAACTGAACCGCGAACTAGCGAGGGTTTACTTAATATGAATCTAACATGAGCAATATTTTTATAAACTCCCAAATAATTCTAGAAAAATGATTTATTTGTTGTTAATACTGATCTAATGAAATAGTAGCATTGAAATAAAACAAGTCATTGAATTCATTGTCTATGACGTTAATTACAATTTTACGACAAAGCCTGATAATACATCTACACCTTGGTAACATTAACATAAGTCTCCCTTACTTACAGTATAGTTGAGTGTTAGCCACTCTAGTTGTTGGATGGGCTCGTATACAGAAGTTTGTAGATTATATATGGGTCAAAACATTCGGGCATTGTTTAAATATTTATACCCGGAAATAGCTCTGACATAGTAGATTAACTTTATGGTTTTTGGGGCATGTTGCTCCAAAGAAAGTCTACTTTATTCTAAATTTTAGTATTCTAAACTACTCACTTTAATAAGTTGAAATTTTAAAGATATTGTAAACTAGATATTAACATATTGAGGGGTTTCAAAACTTAGGTTTCTGCATAAAAAAGTTTACTATGAAAGCTAACAACGCTGTTTCGAACATTTAGTGTTCTTCTAGTTTACATCTACACTCCCGTAGATCGACTCTCAAGAGTGAAGGTAAAAAAACCTGAAGAAGAGCACAAAGTGTACGAAATTAGTTGATGTTTTTCATATTAATTTTTTTTTTTGTGTGGAGACGTAATTTTTGAAATCTCCCAATATGAGTAAATACCACAGTATAACAGATTACACAAGTAATGAATGAGGTATTAAGATTAAAGAAAAACAGTTCCAAAAGTTACCAATGGAAGAAAAGCTGTTTTACGCAAAACCTAGAACATTTGACATATAACTAAACATGATGTTCAGATTGTAACTTAAAGCTACCTGCCCTCTTTGGGCTGCCTAGCGGTACATGCCGGCTTAGCGGTACTTTCCCTCCTAGCTCTTTGGGCTGCCTAGCGGTACATGCCGGCTTAGCGGTACTTTCCCTCCTAGCTTTGCCTGGTCAGTCTCGGACCCTTCGCCATCTCACTCGTAAACCCTGTTTCTCGTGAATGGTCAAAGGTTCACATTAGCCAAGGAAATTTTATTTTAATACAACGGATAAGTAAAAGTGCCAGTTTAGCTTCAATCAACTCATGTAAAGTAAATTAGCAAATCAAGTGGTAGAAGGCCTAGATGCCTGTCCACTAATTTGGCATGCACCTTGCTGTGCATAGCTAGCTGATCCTTGACCCATGATCGCACTCGCTTCCCAACCACCCATGCAAGGAACAGCCGTACAAACCCATACTCTTCACCATCAGCCAAGCGTCTCCTTCACCAGGCCAAGCAACTCTCCAACCAACCAATCTACTCTTCAACCTTCCCCAATTGTGATACCAGCCACAACACATACTACAAATGAGATTTGACACATGATCGCCTGTAAAAACTTGTCAACATGATACTGGTCAAATTTTGTCTGATCATAAGGAATTACAACAACAAAAAGATCCTTATAGGAAAAAATGCTGCATAGTTTTTAGGTGAAATTACTTTAAAATACAGTAAAATCTATGAATAGAGAAAATATTTTGTCTCTATAGATAAACTGTAGAATTAAATCATTGTATGCACCATCCAGTTAACACTGGTATGTTCGGAAAATAATATAATATATAAATAATATAAACATTTTGGTTCATAGAAAAAGGGATTTTATTGATATAACAATAAAAAACCTATTCTCTACATGGAATGAAAACAGCCTGGTCGACTTGTAGTCGTTATGTAATGACCGGCAAACTTTGAACCACTTACAGTGAATGGCGTGTTAATATTAGTTAAACTTATTGTAGGGTAAAATGCATATGAAATGGTCTCCACATATAAAAATTTAATGGTATAAGCAACACGTTTCGAACATGTAGTGTTCTTCCTCAGGCATTAACTAAAAAATACAATGACACCAGAGAGTTATCTATAGTACAAAGTAAATATAGTACAAAATAAAAATAAAATAAATAGATAACTCTCTAGTGTCATTGTATTTTTTAGTTAATGCCTGTAGAAGAACACTATGTGTTCGAAACGCGTTGTTTATACGATTAAGTTTTTATATGTGGAGACCATTTCATTAGCGTTTTACCCTACAATGAGTAAATACTACATAATAACTGATTGCACTACCTTAGAATTAGTTAAACTTTGTTATTTAATTATTAACATAACAGCTGACTCAAAGACATTGTCCAATAACCATAATTGCTAGAATGCTGCAATTATGTTCAGTATCGTAATGGAATGCACTGATATTCAAATCAGCTAGACTGTTTCGACTGGATTGAGCAGCGCTCACTCGAATGGTTTCCAGTTTGGATTCTCCTTGCACATTTGTTTCAGATGAACGGGCTGAACATTACGTTCTCAATTGGATTCCATTCTCTCTTCTTGTCCCACGTCTGTTTCTCAGACTCGTTTTGTCTTTCTCTTTTATGCTTAAGACGTAGAACGACAGATCACTTGGTTTTTCGGTAGGCATAACTGCATAAAAAGGGCGATCAAATTTTATTGAACATATTTTAGAGCATTGAACAATTAAAATTTCGTATAAATGTTTTTTTATGTAAATAAAAATGTCGTATTTTTCTTTTTGGCGTAGTGCAATCAGTTATTAAGTGGTATTTACTCATTGTAGGGTAAAAAGCTAATAAAATGGTCTCCACATATAAAAATTTAATGGTATAAACCAGGGCTTCTTAAACTGTGGGTCGCGACCCCCAGGGGGGTCGCAAGACTACTGAAAGGGGGTCGCAAAGATCTGATACTTTTCAATCATTATAAATAAAATTTTAAAATTAGTATACACATTACGTACAAATATAAATACAAATAAAAATCATACAAAATACTATCCTTATTTTATTTACATTGTAAAATAGTGCGATATTACATCTACATCTACGGTTAATATATATTTCATTATATGGAGGAGGGGGTCGTTTAAAATTTCTTAAGTTTGAAGGGGGTCGCTATATAAAAAAGTTTAAGAAGCCCTGGTATAAACAACCCGTTTTGAACACTTAGTGTTTTCCCTCACTACCTGAGGTAGTAGTGTTCTTCCTCACTACCTGAGGTAGTAGTGTTCTTCCTCACTACCTGAGGTAGTAGTGTTCTTTCTCGGTAGAACACTATGTGTTCGAAACGACTTGTTTATACCATTAAATTTTTATATGTGGAGACTATTTCATTATCTTTTTACCCTACAATGTAGTATTTTTATTTAACAGAAAACAACTTTGCATCAAAGTTTAAAAATACCCAAGCATTAAAGAAGTCTATGTAAATAAAAGAAATTTTTTTTATGTACATTACTTAGAACTGACTCATTTCAAGTTATTCATTAGAGAAACCAAACCCACGCTTAGAAAAATTTCTGTTTGTTTGTTTATCCAAAAATTTTGTCAATCCTCAGCCACCATAAGTCATAGTGAGCTGAAACTTCTAGAGTAGATTAGTGTATATCTAAATTAAAAGCTATATTTGAATATATTTGAAATTCAATGAAAAAGGGAAGTTATGGACTTTTAAACTGTGTTTGACTAGCTATATCTATATAGCTAGTCAAACATACTAGCTATATCTAGTATAGTTATAGCTATATCTATAGTATAGCTATATCTATAGCTAAAATAAAAATACTTTTTCTTCTTCTCGGAATTTGGTCAGGGTTAATATTTGAAATCACCTTTTCACCAACGTTTCGCCTTTATTTTAAGACAACATCAGGGCTATAAACTAACAAAAACAATGGACGTTGGTTATTTATCTTGGCGTTGGTGAAAAGGTGATTCCAAATATTAACACTGACCAAATTCGGAGAAGAAGAAAAAGTGTTTATTATTAATTGTGGCCAAGAAAACAATACCTTAAAATAAAAATATACAGGTATTTTTAGGTACCTGATACTGTAACAAGTAGGTATTGTTATTTGATTTTAATTTCTTATGCGTTTATCATAATTTGCTCGCTTTAAAAAAGTGAATCCTGCCTAACTGAGTACCAAATAAGAAATATGCCTAGAATAAAATCAAATTTGATATAATGATATCAAGGAGCAAAACGTAAAATAAACTGTCTAGTGACAGTTACGGAAGGTACTAATAATATTTTCTACGGTTCAATAATTTCTAATAATAATATTTTGGAATACCGCTAATCATCTCTGAATTTTTGTAAAATATCCGTCAGAGACGGACACTTCTGCTAGTTTAAAATAAATAAATTCCGATCAAGTATTTGAATTTTCTATCGTAACACAATTTTATAACTTAGAAACATTTTCGGGCATGCGACCAGCAACCACTAAAGCTTTATTGAAATCGTAATAACACTTTAGAAAGGCGTAGAAAACATAAAACATTCAATTTTTATTTATAGAAATCAACTTGGAAATGTTATTATCTCATCCATCTAAAGATGTATATTAATCTTTAAATGTTTTAAAAATAATTGTAAATTGCTTAAAATAAATTATTTTTATATCTTAAATGCATAATGCAATTACGATAACCTGTGTTTTTTTAGACAAATATCAGTGAAAATTCTTTCATTATTTAACTAGACCAGACAACTTCAACCTTTTTTATATAGCGACCTCTTATTGACGCCAAAATTTTTTTCACAACCATTTAGTGAGAACAAAAAGAAAATTAACAACAAATAAAAAAGGGAAAATTAAAATAAATTTGATCAATAGTAAGTTTAATGAGATTGCTGTGCCGCATTAATAATAAATAAATTATTTATTTAATTTAGTCCTTTATTTTCTATCTAAAAATAAACAATTTCAAACATTTCGCAGGAGGTCGCGACCCACCGGTTGAAGAGCCTTGAACTAGACAACTCGTTTTGAAATAACCAATAAGAACCTGGAAATGTAAGAATAAGTAGAATTTTTTTTTTAAATTAATTATTATTTGCTTAACATGAGTTAATTATCGATAAAAATACGTAACATTTTTTATAATAAGTTATACTATAGTCGACCATGTAGTTGAGTAAATATTTTATAGAATTGTGGAGAGTTGCTCACTATGGGTGGAAAAAACTCAATATGGACTGTTTAGCTGACTAATTCACGAGAAAGATAAGATAACTAATGAAATCAGTAAGCCTGTTCTGATTCATAATCATGCTCCGAGGCCTTTCGGCCAATAATATGAGATGAATCAACAGCACGCCCGATGTGCCCAAGGTAGAACTCGCAGTCACACGAAATACAAGGGGTCCCTCCTTTCCAGGGACCTCGAATCAATACTGAACTCACCCTATGTCTACAAAATATCTAATCAATATTCCCCCTGAAAGGTACTTAGGATTAAAATTAAATAATAAATTAATACTTAAGACGAGTTTGGGCCAGGTTAGCTCAGTGGTTAACGTACTCGCCTCTGAACTGATAGGACTGGGGTTCGATCCCCATCTGGCCCTTGATATATTCATGCAGGAGGTGAATAAATCTGAGCACGTCGTCCCTCGGAGAAGGACGTTAAACCGCCGGTCCCGAGTCTGTATTTTGTGTGGTACTCGTTAAAGATCCCTACTCTAAATAGACTTGAGTTAGGAAAAATTTAGGACTCCCACTGTAGAATCAATCTTCATTGTGTGGTATCACAAAGGTCAGCGATATTTCTGAATAAGCTGGGTGCGCTAAATAATACTAAAACAGTTATCACAAAGGACCAATGATTGGCCTACGTGTGTTCCCTTGTGAAACTACCACTGCAACCTAACCTATACGAGTTTGCTCGGTACAAAGTTACTCTTCAGGAGTACTTCATATTCCCATAAGTGAGTGCTATATCCAGACACAGTTAAGCAATAAACAGAATATCTACTCAGTACTGACTAGGCTACTCAGGGGTATATTTAACCAGTAAATTACTAAGTTTAGTAGTCAACCACTCAGTAAACCGGCTAAAAAGTCTTATCCATCGTATGTTGTACATTTCGTAACTCAGATACCAACTAACCTCTGTGATATTAACAATATCATGTATTTTACACTATTGTGATTTATTAGTCTTGAAAAACAAAAAAAGGTTTATCTTATCTTATACTAAAAACTGATACCAATTTTAATCCTCACTTTTGGCGACTCTAAAAAACTTAAGATTTGTATGAAATACTGAATTACTGCACGATAAAAGTGCAATGAATTTTGAATATCTGATAAGAAAATATTACTGAAAAATGGCAATTACTACGTTATCCCTCTAGTCGACTTGTTTCAACATAACTCATCCCCAACATTATAGGATTCAAAGATAACGCTGCATAAATCGTCCACATTTTTTCCCAATAGTAACCCTTTTTAAAGAAAACATGCATCAACATTACTCATATATGAATGTTAAGTTTTTTCACGACTAACCCTCATTAAACTACACTCTAAAAACATTATTTTTAACGCTGTATACCAACTTCTCATTTTTTTTTTACTAAAATTAAACAACACGCAATTAACAATACCATGCATCTATGTGAATAATATATGTATTTTAGACGTAAAAATGACTTATTTTATGAAAACACATGTTTTTTTAAAAAACATTTAAAAATTAACGAATTTTTATATTTGATGTCTGGTGCAATCTGAAACATTTCGGGTTAATTTAAAATAATCCAAGTTCAATTTAAAGTAATTCAATTTAAAATAATTCAAGTTTAATTTAAAATAATTCAACATTAATTTTAAATTATCCAAATTTAAATTAAAACAATGCAAGTGTAATTTTTAATAATCCGAGTAATTTCTTATTTTAAATATAAATTATCCAAGTTTAAATTATTTTTGTTTAAATTTATATTTATACGTCAACTAAAAAATCTGGAGTGGCCTACACTCAACTTTACATAAGTAAACATAATATCATACTTCTTGGGTATAAAATAAATAATGCTCCATTTGGGAATAATATAAATGTCTATGAGAGATGTTTACTAGTCTTTACTTCCTGGAGGTAGTACATATTGTGATTGATTCACTTATCAATATATATGCTTATTTTTGAATATCACATCACTGATGCATATAATATCATTAGTATAATCTGACCTATTTCTACATTGAATATTTAAGACAAATTTTCCCATTTAAAACTTGAAAATATTCTTACTTTGTCTGACAAATGTCAGAAACACCCAAGAAAAAATGCCGTTTTAAGATAATTCTTAATTTAAGATGTCGGATAATTTCATTTATTTACGGGTATCTTCCAAGTGGTTTTCAATTTTGAATGATGTTTTATATTTTTGCTCTTTTTGTAGAATTACTATACTGGGAGTTTCATGAGTTACCAGTATTTAATAAAATTCACTTTTTTTCCATTTGTCAAAAATCGTATATACCAATTCATTCTGAGTGAGTGTTATTTTTTCCTGCCCATTGTACTCTGTTATATAGTTGCTGTGAATGTATATTAAGAAAAAATACATTACCAATTAGTCAATTGTATATACTCTAATCAAAGTTAATGCCAGCTATTCAGTATAATTTAAAACTTTTACATCTGGAATCTTGAATTTTTAGAAATGATAGATATGAACTACTAGACTAGAATAGTGAAAATTCTGAATACTAGTCAACAAACAGAACTCCTCTTTCTTTAGGAAAGAGACCATTCCTCACACATCAATTTTACCTAATGATACTACAGTTCACAAACCAAAATAATTTACAACAGATATAGAGTTTTGTTCAAGAGTACAATATATAGATTGATTATACCAATTTGTGAGAAAAATCCATCATACCAACGAAAGCAACAAACATTTATGTTTATTGGGAGTGAATTTTTACATGCGAAAAATAGTATTCCTCTTATATTTCACATAAGTCAATGAGTTATTTAAACTTTTCCATTATAAATATCAATTTTATTTCAGTGGATTTACTCAAAAAATGTCTAAGTCAATGTAAACAATGTAGAAAAATAACAAAAAAGCCTTCAAGTATAGCAGGTGATAATTGGCATTAAAAATACTCTATTTTCTGTTGTTTCAACTGTGTAGGTGAAAGCAATATGATACAATCAGTTACTTTGGCTGATTGACTTTCGTTTCTTTGTAATACATAGTAGCTTAATAATACATGAAATGGATAATGAAACAAGAAATTTGAGGATTACCCATGAAAATAATTTTAGGTTGCTCGGGAGTTTTTCGGCCATCTATGAGTCTTTCTTGGCTGCATGTTGTGACGCTTCCGCTACCAAAGCTGACAGCATCGTCGAATGACTGTAATGTGTGAGACCTTGCAAAACTCACGTGCTTCGTCCTGCAAAAAACATACTCAACATGTTATGCAATATGTTATCCAATGTCAACACATGACATGGATAACCATGTATTAGTTATCATTAAGTTAACTGATTATAATAGTTCTAACGTAGTGCAATCAGTTATTTTGTTGCATTTACTCATTGTAGGGTAAAAAGCTAATGAAATGGTCTCCACATGTAAAAATTTAAAGGTATAAACAACGCGTTTCGAACACGTAGTGTTCTTCCTCAGGCATTAACTAAAAAAGTCTTCAGAGAGTTATCTATAGTACAAAGTAAATATAGTACAAAATAAAAGTAAAATAAAATAAGGAAGAGAGTACGAACCTAAAGGTGAGTTTCTCTGGTACAACTGACTGGGAATAACATGGACGTGGGTGTGGGAATAACATGTCCATCCTGTTCCCAGTTAGGACTGGGAATCACCCTTAGGTTCGTACTGTCTTCCTTATTTGATTTTATTTTTTTTTTACTATATTTACTTTGTTCTATAGATAACTCTCTGATGCATTGTATTTTTTAGTTAATGCCTGAGGAATAACACTACGTGTTCGAAACGCGTTGTTTATACCAATAAATTTTTGTATATGGAGACCATTTCATTAGCTTTTTACCCAACAATGATTATAATAGCTAAAACGAGGGTGAGGGTGGTCCAGTGGCTTGCATGGTCGTCTCTGGACTTGTAGATCTAAGGTTCGATACACACTCTCGAAGGAGGACTCGATTTCTTGAGGAAGGTGAAATAATCTGAGAACGTCGATGGTCTAACCACCCTGGTGTAATCTCTCAGACTATGGTTATCTGACGCATAAATAAATAATTACATCATCAACCATCTCCTTATGGGCTTGCTTAACCCAATGATAACCGTGTTCTCCTCTGGACACACTGTTTCTATTAATGACAGACATTCTCCAACTGGACAAATGCATAGAGGTGTTCCCCAGGGCAGTGTTCTTGGTCCAATCCTATATTGCCTGTATACACTTGACTTCCCCAAGCCTCCTGCTATAATAACTCCCGATTCACCCAATCAGATTGAGACATTTCTCGGACTCTTCGCGGATGACACCGCTGTAGCTTATAGATGTGCTAATGTGAGCTATGCCACCAGGAAATTGCAATGTTTCCTTGATGGGGCTTTGCATTTGTTCTCAAAGTGGAAACTAGCGGTGAATCCAACAAAGAGTTCCCATGTTCGATTCTGCAAGGGTGTCTCTCCCCGTCCTCCTCCTGTCTTCATTGGTAACCAGATCATTCCCTACCAAACCCATGTAAAATATCTGGGTCTTATTTTAGACTCTAGATTAACATTCAAGCAGCACCTCCATAAGAAATCCAAGCTTGGAATTTACTTGATGTGTAATCTATATTCTCTTTTCAAATCAAGGAATTCTCCTGATTCGGTCAAGGACCTTGTCTATAAGGGGGTTGTCTTCAGCGATGACTTATGGATGCTCCGTCTGGTTTAGAGCTGCACCAATGAACAAGGCGTGTATCCAGATTGTTCAAAATAAGTGTGCCCGCCTTATAGCCAGGGCTCCTTGGTACGCCCGTAATGTTGATATTCACCATGATTTGAAAATGGAATCCATAGATAGTTACATCACTCGACTTACTACCAATGAAGACAACAAACTATCTACCCATCCAAACCTCCTTGTACAAACTCTAAATCCTGTCGCCAACCTTCCTCAACCTCACTGAATAATTACTTCATCCAGTGACTATCTGACTACCTTTCCAGTTCATGACTCAAAGCATTGAAAACTATGACTAACAAGACCACATGACCGCGAATACGACATCATTACTGTACAGACTAACTTAATATCCGACATGAATTACTGACACTCCATGTTATAGTAGCACAGTAATCAAGCAGTAGAAGGCCTCTGGTCTGGAACTGCTAGTTACGACGTGCACTATAGTGCGCGGTTATATTCGTTGGTCGTTGGAATAAACCTCAGAACGTCAACCCTCAGATAGGACGTTAATCCGTCGGACCTAAGGCTGTACGATGTCAAGTACCCGTTAAACATCCCTACTATAAATACACTTGAGTTAGGAAAAATGTATGCTCACATAATCTCCATTGCGTGGTATCTCTAGAATTCTAAATTTTGCCTAACTCAAGTGTATTTAGAGTAGGGATCCTTAAGGGGTATTTGACATCGTACAGATTCCAGACATAAACTACGGTTTAACGTCCTCTCCGAGACATGACATGCTCAGATTTATTTAGTTGCCAAGTGAATGATTCGAGAGCCAGAGTGGTTATCGAACCCCAGATCTACCAGTTTGCACGTTGCCACTGAGCTAACTAGACTATTCAAACTTTTGATTAGTTCACTTTTTTTAGTTCGTTTAAATAATGTAAATTACATTTTCTTATTTCAAAAATTCTTACTTCTTCCTATGAAAAAGGTTTTAAATAAACCGATACATCGTCAACGATAGTTTGATTTTTGAACCTAGAAAATTGACCGAAAACAGATTACACAATACCCCAAATATATATGTCTATATGAATTAAACAACCACAATAAACTAATATATATTAGATACAATGCTCTAATATCAATGTATCTAATATATATTTGTTTATTGTGGTTGTTCAATTCATATATTATATCAAGAGTTATTGTTGATTATTAATTTTTCATGTCTATATAATTGAAATCCAGTTGGACAAACTGGATTTTACAAAACATATTTGTACATATATGCAGAAAAATCACAATAAATAAGCACGTGATGCTGGTTATCTTCCTTCTCCATTACTTTTATGTTAGCTTCTCAGTTTTTACTCTGTTTGCTCTCTGATGACATATATTGAAAGGCCTATTGCTTTCCTTTTTCCATTGTAGTTTATACATATATATGTACAAAAAGCTTTTTCATTGCATGTATCAAAAAGTAGCTCATCAGCAAGGATTGTTTCGTTGTCTCCTTATAAGGAACTACTGAAGAAACTGGCGCATTTATACTGAAATCAATTTGACAATGCAAGGAGTTAAGACCTGTGCGGTGTTGAGTGAAGACTCGTGACAGTGGAGGGAGGGCCAGGGGGTGGCGGCGGAGGAGGCAGCATGTGCGGATGAGCGGGACAGGGCTCGTGGGGCGGACGGCCGTACAGGTATTCAGAACTGTAGCTCAGGTACCTGCGAGGCCCGAACAGCTCGTAGTCCAGCCCTCGCAGCAGACGCAGTCTTTCCTGAAAAGTAACTTTCCTTCATCTCTTCAATAATACAAAACAAAATTCATTCTAGTGAATTGGATTAAAACAAATATTAAACTTATTGAAATAGAACTTCAAGTCCACTGGGAGCCCTACATATACATATACCTCGATAAAAAGCTTTCACATAAACATGTGAAATAACAATCAATTATCAAACCACAATAAGAAATGGGAAAACAAGACTACGATCTTTCAACCGTAACAAGTGGTCTTCGTCAGAGTCAAAAACCCAACTGAAATAGAACTGACAGTTGGGTTTTTGACTCTGACGAAGACCGCTTGTTACGGTTGAAAGATCTTAGTCTTGTTTTCCCATTTCTCATTGTGGTTTGATCATACATATACCTATGGAAAAGTAACACATCAATATTAATAATTACATCGTTAATTTCATTAAACTAAAAACATTTAAGAACGGTAACAAACCAATATTAAATTAGTATTATGTCTTTGCTTAATTATATATATATATATAGTACAATGTACATAAAGAAACTTAGAGAAATTAAAAACACACACTTACAGTCTCTAATTTTCGGTTGAACCTCTCCTGAAAACGGTTCTAACGGTTCTAAACGGTTCTCTCCGAAAATTAGAGACTCTAAGTGTATACTTTTAATTTCTCTATGTTTCTTTATGCACATTAAACTGTATTTGTCCATTTCGGATCGTATTTTCATCGAAAAATTGTATATATATATAAAACTCGAGCTCCATCCTTCGAAGTGGAGAGATATCTCTCACTTCTCCCTCTCTTGTAGTCTTCTCCTGATGATGAACAACAGTTGGAAATATTGAATTTAGTGAGTGTGCTTCTTCTTCTTCTTCTTCTTATCTTTTTTCTTGTCGTGTTTTGTGCAATTTAAAATTATATATATATAACTTGTACCTGTACAATTTTATAATTTTGTAGTATATATACATCATTGTAATATGGTAGCAAACCTTTGTACACACGTATTTTGTTGAATAGAATACTATAACACCAAGCATCGAAGAACTGTTGCATCAATTAAGAAGACATACACTTACAATCTCTGTTTTCGGTTTGAACTGTAATCAGAAGAGGAGATAATAGAGTGACCGAAGTAGAAAGAGAGAGAGAGAGAGAGAGAAGAGAGAGAGAGAGAGAGAGACGTGATAATTTGAAAAAAAACTTATAGTAAAATTTTTCTACGAGATTCTGTTGCGATTGTTATATTCATATACATCATATGTCATAGATAATGTATTATAGAAATAGAAAACACATCATAGGTGACATAGTAAAGATATTTTCATGGAATAATAATTTTCCTGGTTAAAGCTGTGACCCTATTAGAGGTCAGAGTTTCAGTATTTCAACAAACCAGTGAAATAGAATAAATAATACCTTTAATAAACTGAGAAAATAAAATATATGCATTGAATGAACGTGGTTTTAATGAAACTGGTATATCTTTCCAAGAGCATAAGGATGTGGTTTGTAAAAGCGATAAATCTGCTAACGCTGTTATAATGAATCGAAAAGATTAAACAGAAAAGTTGAAAGCTTTGCTAGAGGTTACTCGAGAATACAGATCATCATAAAACTCCAATATTAGAGTCGTATAGTGGAATAACACCACGTATGTATGGTTAGCAAACTTCATAAACCAGAACACCCCTACGTCGAAACTTATCGCTTATACCATATGTACCAACCTATGAAGTTTTGAAATACGTATGAAAGCACCTTAGTTATATGAAGATATTGAATTAAACATAATAAAAGTAATTGATGGGACCAGGTTAGATCAGTGGTCAACGTGATCGCCTTAGAACTGGTTGGTCCGGCCAGACCCACACTCTGGCTTTCGATTTATTCACGTGGGAGGTGAATAAATCTGAGCACGTCGTCCCTCGGAGAGGAAGTTAAGCCATCTATCCCGATCCTATACGATATCAGGTACTAATTTAAGATCCCTACTCTAAATACACTTGAGTTAGGCAAAATTTAGGACTCCCAATATAGAACAATCAATCTTCACTGTGTGGCATTACTAAAGACCCAATGTTCGGCCTGTGTGTATTCCCTTGTAGGGGACAGCCAGTGCAACCTAGAGTGTTTCCTACTACTCCTAAAAGTAATTGATGCTTTATCAATCAAATAATTAACTAATAATATGATTATATTGCCTTTGATATTCAATCACTTTCGACTAATATAGTTCACTATAAAATCGGAAAGACGATCCAAACTGGACTCAAAATCAAAAAAGGGTATCAAGCAGAGTAAAGAAACACATTAACTGTGCAATCTGGTATAGTGTGGTATTTACTCATGTTTGGAAAAGTATTAAGTCCTCACACAAAAAAGTTTATTACAAGAAACTAAACAACGCGTTTCGAACACTTGATGTTCTTCTTCAGGTTACATTTGCTCTGCTGGGGTGGTTGTACGGGAAGTGAGGCCAAGCAACGACTCCTTGCCAAGACAAGTGAGTCCTTTGCTTGGTCTCACCTCCCGAACAACCACACCAGCAGAGCAAATGTAACCTGAAGAAGAACATCAAGTGTTGGAAACGTGTTGTTTAGTTTCTTGTAATAAACTTTTTTGTGTGGAGACTTAATACTTTTCCTAACCTAAAGAAGAACATCAAGTGTTCGAAACTCGTTGTTTAGTTTCTTGTAATAAACTTTTTTGTGTGGGGACTTAATACTTTTCCTAACATAAAGAAATACACTTACTAAAAAATTTTCAGAAAATCTGTCTTCAGCCCAAAAGCAGGTGGAGACCAATTCATTATTATGAACGTACTTAATATTGCTAGGTCTAGCTTACAAAGCTTCAACATTAAATATTAATGATTAACCAGTAAATCTGGACTTAAGATTCGCTTTAGCAAGGAGTCGACTTGGTATAAAACCCTTTTGTGTGCAGACTTAGTGATTCTTCCCCTTATTTCAATCATGAGTGAAAACCAGAGGATAAATATCCTGGTGAGTAGACAATTGAATAAGATTAAATCAAGCGATCCAAGAACATTTTTATTTCATTAGTTGTGCAATCCGTAATTGTGTGGTATTTACTCATTCTGAGTTAAAATGGATAAACAAACAAAAGTCTCCATACAAATGAAGTTTTATTCAAAAACAACGTGTTTCGAACACTTCGTGCCCATCATCAGGAAGACACCAAAGGATGTAGTGCTGAAGGGTTGGTCCAGTGAAAACAACTTCTTGTGTTCGAAACGGGTTGTTGTTGTTGAATAAAACTATATTTTGTGGAGACTTTTGTTTATTTATCCATTTTACCTCAGAATTTTTATTTCAATACTACAATTTATGTGTGAGATAAAATGTTTTACTTGTGATGGAAATATTTACAGTCGTACCATGGTTCTCCAACGATTCAGAATTTTAAACAACACTTAAATCAACTTCAAGGTCCATTAAATATTAATTTTTAATTCAGTCATAAATATCAAATTTATTTTACAAGAATGAATTCAATGATCCAAGAATATAAATATAACTGTTTCTTCTTTTAAAAATATATATTAATTTATTGGTACATTTCTGAGCACATCAATTGAACAATTCTAAAATTATACTAAAGATTAAAATAAGGGGAAGAAATACTAAGCCTCCAGATAAAATGTTTTATACAAAGTCGACGCGTTTCGAACACTTAGTGTTCATCCTCAGGTGAAATGAAATACATACAAACAACAAAGTATAAAAATAATATATAAAATACACTCCACCTTACTAAGGCAGATGTGTAACTCCTTTTAGTTTGCACGTTAGTTTATTTTTGGTTGTTTTTCTTTATTCAATTTTCTTTTTTCTATTAAATTTTATATAAAATACAATCATTACATTCAAAATTCTTCCGTACTATCACTAATGCACCTTATTATGTCACAAACCACACTCTTCATAGGGACCTAAAAATCGCTTTTATACATAATTTAGCCACTGATCGTCACAAGGCGTTTCATACCAAACTTTCCTCTCACCCAAATCCACTCGTACAAAACCTTGCTCCTTCCTCACTTTCTCAGAATCCCCCAAGACGACTTAAGAGAAGATGGCCGAGGGATCTACTGCCATGCTGATCCAGAATAAGAAAACGAAGTGAAAAGTTGAACCAGTGGGTTTCATTCTTTGCTCATGTTTGCCAAAGTTATGTGTATTACTCACACTACATATGCTTGTTACGCAACATATGCGTAGTTGTATATTTAAATAAATATGTTTAAAAAAATATTTATATGGTAGATGAAGCCTGAGGATGAACACTAAGTGTTTGAAAGGAGTCGATGTCGTATAAAACCTTTTCTTTGCAGACTTAGTGTTTCTTATTCCAATCATGAGTAAATACCAGAGAATAAATAACTGCATTCGTGAGTGAAATTCAAACTCCTACTCTAATGGCATTCCGGTGTAGTAGTTATAATTGGATTATCGGCATATCATGAAAGCCCTATTGAATTAAAATCCCTTTAGAAATATTTAAGGCGTAATAAGCTGACCCTACATCAAATATTCATGAACAAATTAAACATTTCATTTATATTCTTCCTATTTCCTAGATGTACAACCCTAAAATTTATTTCATTACAATTTATTGAAATATATTACATGAATTTTTTTGTTCATTAGATGTAGTTCTCGTAAATAATACTCAGTAGTATTATTTAGTAAATAATTTCACTTAATTCAAATTTAGAAGAATTATATATATATATATATATATATTATATATATATATATATATATATATATATATCTATGACTAAGATCTTTCAACCGTAACAAGCGGTCTTCGTCAGAGTCAAAAACCCAACTGAACACTAGATGCAGAAAAACTAGTCATACCACTAGTCAGTTGGGTTTTTGACTCTGACGAAGACCGCTTGTTACGGTTGAAAGATCTTAGTCTTGTTTTCCCATTTCTTATTGTGGTTTGATCATTGATTGTTGTTTCACGTGTTTATGTGAAATCTTTATATATATATATATAGCAGATTCAATAATGTATCGACCATTTGATAGAATAGGTGTATTCTCTAATCGGGATTCGGTCAATTTTATAGGATTTTCAAACTCTCGTTGCCAACGTTTCGGTTTTATTTAAAACCTTTTTCATATGCCTAAAAACAAAGGATAATAAGAAATCACATATCAACATGAAACATATACACAATATGAAAATAGATTGTTACAATTTATGAATATTACAAGCAGAAGTATTTCACAGATACATAAACAATATTTCTTACAGAAGTAAGAATTTTTTTTTAACTAAGAAAATGAAATTTACGTTATATAAAGGAACAACAATATTAACCGGACAAAACCTTCGAATAGACTAATAAGATAACATTACAAATAACCTCAAAACTGTTCACTCAAGGGAACTAAATAAATCAAATTTCACTAAAACTCAGCTTAACACTCCAGAATAAATATTACTTAAATTAGTAATATCACTTCTATGATTAATCGAACTTAGATCCTTTTTAATACATAACATCTCAAATGTCTTCCTTCTTTGCTCTGACACTTGAGATGTTATATATTAAAAAGGATCTAAGTTCGAATAAATCATAGAAGTGATATTACTAATTAAAGTAATATTTATTCTGGAGTGTTAAGCTGAGTTTTAGTGAAATTTGATTTATTTAGTTCCCTGGTGTGAACAGTGTTGAGGTTATTTGTAATGTTATCTTATTAGTCTAGTCAAAGGTTTTGTCCGGTTAACATTGTTGTTTCTTTAAATAACGTAAATTTCATTTTCTTAGTTCAAAAAATCATACATCTGTAAGTAATATTGTTTTATGTATCTCTGAAATACTTCTGCTTGTAATATTCATAAGTTGTAACAATCCATTTTCATATTGTGTATATGATTCATGTTGATATGTGAATTCTTATTATTATCTTTTGTTTCTAGGCCTATGAAAAATGTTTTAAATAAAACCGAAACGTTGACAACGAGAGTTTGATTTTTTATCCTAAAAAATTGACCGAAACCCAATTTGAGAACACACCTAATATATATACATATATATATATATATATATATATATATATATATATATAAAACATAGTCCAATAACTACCAAAATGTCCCTGGAAAATTTGTTATTTTTCCTCTGAAACATAGAAATGTAATTAGGAAAAAAGAACAGGTACTTAAAAAAGTCGTGAATGCAGAATTTGCTCTGCTTTTCAACAATGTATGCTTGGATGAAGATCTACTGCCAACTTATACAAATATATATATATATATATATATTGCGTGGATGTGTGTGTGTGTGTATTTATGTATACACCATGAAGCAATATATTATCTTGATACTATATTAAAACAAATAATATTTTTTGATATTTCTAAAAAACAATATTTAGAAAAAGACAAAAAGTTATAAATTTTTCTTATTATAAAAAAAATATTTAGACTAAGTTTTAACAATTACTATTAATGGTGCTTCGTGGATCTACCATAATTAAAATGAAAGGCAAGTAAAAATGAGATAAAGTTTTTGCTCTAAAAAAACAAGAGGTGCGTGTGTTGGAAACAGTTGATGATTTATAAACTTTCCGTTAGCTATATGAACAAGCGGAAGCGACTGAAACATTGTCAAATGTTACGCTGAAATAAAATTAATATGAAACCCTAGCAGTCTACCAGACGCCTCTTGATCTCGGGCTCCACATTCAGGCATTGGTAACTGTAAACTGTCAAGCTGATATGGGCATCACACTCCTGTTATAGCCTTTATTGTAACAACACGGACATAACTATTGCTATCTCGTTTATAATAGATGTGTTTTTTTTTAGAATGCTAAAACTACGCACTCATGGGATGAAAGGCACAGCCGCTTGAACAAGTGTTAACAAGAAGCAATGTAAAAAAAGAGAGTATGAAACAAAAAGAAATGTGAAAATAAAAGGAAGAACGAAACATGAAGAAGTATGAAGCAAAAAGAATTATTAAGCTTCTTGAAGTTTAATCATTAAAAGATAATTGGAAGGATTTTAATGGGTATGTCATAAAAACAATGTGGTTAATTTCATCTCTTAATATTTGACAGGAGCAAACTTTTAATAATAAAGAGAATAAGTTCTTTTATACTTATTCTAAACTTTACACCCTCAAAGACAATTTTTAAAGGAATAGCACCATACGTACATATATATAAAAAGATTTCACATAAACACGTGAAACAACAATCAATGATTAAACCACAATAAGAATATTTAATTTAATTAGAGACGATTCAATAATATTTATTACCTATGAAAAATCAATGATGTTAAGAAATATTATTGAATCGTCTCTAATTAAATTTAATAGATCTAATATTATAAATATTAGTAACGGTCTCTTCAAACTTGATACTTTCGTCACGAGGGCAATAGCCTCTTCAAAGAGGGTTGACAGCTAGTGGATAGTTTTTTACTTTTTCTTACTGTACTCCTTTGTTTCCCCAAAGATCCCTTTCTGGACATTAGTCCTTTCCTGTGCTTTCACCCTTTAAAATACCACTCTTCCCTCCCACTCTTCTCAACTCCTCACCAGATGTTTTCTGCATCTAGTGTTCAGTTGGGTTTTTGACTCTGACGAAGACCGCTTGTTACGGTTGAAAGATCTTAGTCTTGTTTTCCCATTCTTATTGTGGTTTAATCATTGTACACATATATATATAAAACTGGGCGCAGTCATCAAGGAGTTCTTCCCTACACTTTCTTCTTCCACCTGTACTTCTTCTGTCTCCAGAGAGACAGCTTCTATTTCTTGCAGCAAACCTGCCAATCTTAGATCTATCTTTTCTCATATCTCTTCTCCCAAGTCACCAAATACTGCTGGTGGTATGGTTTAGCACGGATGCCGTGGGTGTCTTACGTGTCCTATCATCAATCCCGTTCCTTCCTATACCTCCTTTCTTAGCAAACGCACCTACCCTATCTCTTATAAGACCTCTTGTGCCTCTGGTAACTGAGTTTACCGTTTGGATTGCACCCAATGCGATGCTTTTTATGTGTGTTTGGCTTCCACCAAGCTAAGCCTGCGTATGAATAATTACAGGTCGTCCGTTGGGAAACGCAGTGCTACCCATGCTATTTCTCATAGACTCAGTTTTAATTACTGTTTCAGTGTACAGGTCCTAAAACAGGTAACTGATAACTATTCAAAAGTCACTCTAAAAGCTTCAGAAGAAGCTCTCACCAGATGTTTTCTGCGTCTAGTGTTTCAGTTGAGTTTTTCAATCTGACGAAGACCGCTTGTTACGGTTGAAAGTTTTCCAATTTCTTATTGTGGTTTGATCATTGATTGTTATTTCACGTATTTATGTGAAATCTTTATATATATATATATATATATATACTTTTTCGTTGGAAATACGATCCAAAACGGACAAATATAGTTCAATATATACAAAGAAACATAGTGAAATCAAAAGAACACACTTACAGTCTCTAATTTTCGGTTTGAACCGTCTTCAGGAGAGATAAGAGAGGGAAACCAAGCGCACTGGTTCAGAGACGGTTCAAACCGAAAATTAGAGACTGTAAGTGTGTTCTTTTGATTTCTCTATGTTTCTTTGTATATATTGAACTATATATATGGGTGTGTGTACATATACAGATATATATGTATATAATATGAATAAATTAATAAAGATTAAAATAAATAAAAGATAATTAAAGAACGAATTCTCTCACTCTGAATATAGCAAGTGCTGAGACTGCGGTTCACTTTAATGATAAATATTTAAAAGAAGATCTGCTGTCTATTTATAAAATATATATATATATATTGTTAAATTCCTACTAAAAATATCAGCACTGCTTTTGTGTAAAATTTGTGTTGATGAAAGTCTATCAAAGAAAAAAATATTTTTTTTAGATTAACGGGGCACACGCACAAACCCATTCAATAGAGCCATCTTATTGGATTCAAGGGACCTACACAGGTGTATTTCAGTTGAGAAATCGCTAACAATGACTTGACCCAAACAATATACCTCATTACTCTTTGTAAATATATATATTTTTCTTTTTTGGATAGAAGTTTAAATGGATTTACGCACGTAGTGCTAGGTTTCTATCTAATCTGGAATACCAGCTATAATATACCCTCTTTTCTTCAAGGAAACTAACCTGATACTTCTCATCACATTATTTCAGGCTATAAATCTCATTTATATATAGTGTAAACGGCACTTAGTATTTTACTGAGTCATTGAACAAACGAACAAAGCCTTTTACTGAACCAGGCTTATTAACGATTCCCTTTCAAACTCTGACTTGGAATGCTATTGGTTGGTGCCATTCATACTACAGTATATATTTTGATTTGATTGTGCTTTGAGGATAGAATATGTATATGTATATATATATCAATGATCAAACCACAATAAGAAATGGGAAAACAATACTAATATCTTTCAAACGTAACAAGCAGTCTTCGTCATAGTCAAAATCCAACTGAAACACTAGATGCAGGAAACATCTGGTGACGGGTTGAGAAGAGTGGGAGGGAAGAATGTGTTTTCAGTTGGGTTTTTGACTCTGACGAAGACCGCTAGTTACAGTTGAAAGATCTTAGTCTTGTTTTCCCATTTCTTATTCTGGTTTGATCATTGATTGTTATTCTACGTGTTTATGTGAAATCTTATTATGTATATATATATATTTACTTTCTCGAGGACTGATTCATAAAATTAAAGTATGTTTTTGAGGATTTGGTCTAAAGACTTAACTAACCTGATTATAAGCCATCGTTTTCCCCAAAACTTGTTTGGAATTTGTAAGGCCTTCTTTTCAAGGAAAGCTATGTAAGTTAGATGGGTTTATGTAACATCATCACATCAGCCACGAGAACAGTTTTCCTTAAAAAAAGGGAGCCTTGAAAATTCTAAGCAATATTTTGCGAAACTTCGGCTTATAATCACAAGTAGTTAATTCTCTAGACCAAATCCTCAAGAATCTATATGTATATATAGTTCAATATAGAAAGAGAAACATAGAGAAATCAAAAGAACACACTTACAGTCTATAATTTTCTTTTTGAACTGTCTTCAGGAGAGATAAGAGAGGGAAACCAAGCGCACTGGTTCAGAGACGGTTGGAGATCCTTTCTTTGTCCGTTTTGGATCATATTTCCAACGAAAAAGTATATATATATATATATATATATATATATATTGATAAAATTATCGACCGTAGAATAGAAACAATACTAAAGTTTATCGGGACTCGGTCAGTTCTCAAGGTTCAAATTAAACTCTCAATGCCAACGTTTCGGTTTTTATTTAAAAACTTTTTCATAAGCAAAAGTGTAAATTTTGAAACAGAAAAACTATGTATTACATTACAAATTATTTTATAAAGAAAAATAGTCTGTGGATTTCAACAACAACTGTAGTTTGTTGTTGAATTTTTATTTCAATTTAGTGTCACGTGTTCATTCAAACTACAGGTGCTGTTGAAATCCACAGACTATTTTTCTTTGTCAAATAATTTGTAATGTAATTCTTAGTTTTTTTCTTTCAAAATTTATACTTCTGCATATGAAAAAGGTTTTAAATACAAACCGAAACGTTGGCAATGAGAGTTTAATTTGAACCTGAAGAACTGACCGAGTCCTGATAGTCTGTAGTTTTGTATATATAATATATAAATATACACGAGTTCAAAATCAAAGAAGAGTAACACACAGACTAAAAAAACACTCTTACAAACTCAAGAAAAGTTTGTGAGTGTCTTTCTTTACTCTGTGTGTTACTCTTCTAAAGATTTTAATTCGTATTGTGTCCAGTTTGAATCGTCTTTCTGTTTATTAAGTAAATATATATATATATATATATATATATATATATTATATATATATATATATATATATATATATATATATATAATGATCAAACCACAATAAGAAATGGGAAAACAAGACTAAGATTATTGTGGTTTGATCATTGATTGTTGTTTCACGTGTTTATGTGAAATCATTTTATATATATATATAATAATGATCAAAATCAAACCACAATAAGAAAATGGTAAAACAAGACTAAGAGCTTTCAACCGTAACAAGCGGTTTTCGTTAGAGTCAAAAACCCAACTGACGAAAACTCTGACGAAGACCGCTTGTTACGGTTGAAAGATCTTAGTCTTGTTTTCCCATTTTCTTATTGTGGTTTGATCATTGATTGTAATTTCACATGTTTTTATGAAATCTTTATATATATATATATACACGAGTTCAAATTTCAAGAAGAGAACACATACAGTAAGGAAACACACTTACAGACTCAAATTTTCGGGTAATTCGTCTTCAGGAGAAAAGAGAAAGGGAAACCACGCACGTTGTAGACGTAACGGCCAATATATATATATATATATATATATATATATATATATATATATATATATATGCCAATTAACTGAAAGGATTCCTTGAACTAAATAAACTACATTGACATAAAGAATACACAGAAAATAAACAGAAACTAAGTTTATATATATATACACCAAATTAACACTATTCTTCTTCATCGAGGTTTAGTCCAGCATCAAATAATTCCCAAAATACACCTTTATGCCAACGTTTTGCCTATATTTCTACACTTATTCTGGGCTACATTACTACAAGATTAATCAAAATAGCATGAAAAAATGTTACATTATTTATTTGAATAAGGATGTGGTTTATCACACTGTTATTACAAAATAGCTATATTTAATATATAGTCTGTCAAAAATATAGATATAATATATCAAATGTCTATCAAAAACGAAAGAGAACTTTTTGTTTTGATAAAATGGAACACACATACAGACCAAGGAGTTTCAGTAAAACTTAAAAAATAATTTACTTTCATTTTGTTAAATATATAACTATATTAGTGATTTATACTGCATTTATTAACTACAATAGGTGCAGTTTATATTTCTACATACGCTGAAATAAATAGAAGATAGATCAAATCAAAATTTAATGGATAACATTATTCAATAAGGGATTGCATGAACATGCCAATTGCGTATTTCAGAAATATACTTGAAGGCAATATTGAATGACATCGTAATTGAATTTCATAACATTTCAGAATATTTTCTATATTCTTCTTAGTTCGTTTATTTTATTTACAAAACTAGAATATTTTTTGCAACAAAATCACGTATTTCAATGTAGTTTCTTATAGAAATTATGATATGCAAATTATAGGTTCTTTAATATTGTTTATTGTGAGTGTATTTCAGAACAGCTGAAGTAAATTTTTACTTTCAGTAAATAAAATGAATTTAAGCAGTCAAAATTCATAATATGGTCTTCAAAAGGGTATTTTATGGCCCGAATCAGAATCAGATAACTAGGTTAGGTTAGGTTGCAGTGGCAGTCCCACAAGGGAACACACGTAGGCCGAGCATTGGCCCTGTGTGATACCACACAATGAAGATTGATTGATTCTACAGTGAGTACTAAATTTTGCCTAACTCAAGTGTATTTAGAGAAGGGATCTTTAACGAGTACCTGACATCGTACAGGCTCGAGACCAACAGTTTAACGTCCTTCCCTGATGGATAACGTGTTCAGATTTATTCTCCTCCCACGTGAATAAATCGAGGGCCAGGTGGGGATCGAACCCCGGTCCTATCAGTTCAGAGACGAGCACGTAACCATTCAGCTAGCCTGGCCCCCATCAGATAACTAAATATAGAATGAAATTAATATATAACACTGGCCAACATCAACAAAATTTGTCATGGTGCCTAAGATGTTTTAACTGTTCTTAGCTAATTTAAGGGAACTGATTCCAGAAATGCTGTTGTTTTTTTTTCTCTAGCAGGTTTTGTTTTTCTGCTATGGTATATACCGCGAATACGACGGTTATTACTGTACAGACAAACTTAGTATCTGACATCAATTACTGACATTCCTAGTATTAGTAGCAGAGTACTAAAGCACTAAAAGGCCTCTGGTCTGGAACTGCTAGTTACGACTTGCACTATAGTGCGCGGATATATTCGTCAGTAGGTCGTGCTATGATATAACCCTATCTGTAGGCAGGTGACAGCTACAATAAAGACAGAAAAATCGAAGAACTAATATTTTTATTTAACTTTAAGACTCATACTCATTAATCATACCAAAATGTTTGCAATACGTATGCAATACATTTGTATTTCAACGTATGTTCCAAGGAAATGTAGCAAAATGCTTTTGGTTTGTTTAAGGAACGTTGCCTAGGGGAGAGGATGTGCCATCCTTAATTTTTACTCCAAAAATCTGCTACGCAAGTAAAAGCTTTAAGATTTGTTATGTCATAATCATTTAACATAGATCACAATAACAACTTACTACTGTAATTATGACACTAGATTGTATTTAAAAAAGCACGCCTAATTTTAAGGTAAAATAGGTATTTAATAGGCACAAATCTCAATAACTTGTTCCGATAGAAAGAAATTAGTATGATTTTCCGAATCAGCACCCCTAAACTAATCTAAATTAGCTTATAAACCTTGGGCACGAAACAATGTGTTGACCAGAGTAATCTGTTTTTCAAAACAGCATTATGTGAAGTAATACTTTTTGTTTGATTGTATAAAAACTTATACAAATTCATCATGTGAATCGTTGATCTAGAGGTCTTTAACGATTGTATAATAACGACTGTATAATTGTCAAACGATGGATTTCTATAACATGGTATTTTGTGACATCTGCGATGTATGTATGTATATTTATACATATTTTATAAATATGTATAAAAATAAACACGTTCAATACAGCTCATTATGCACTTTCAAACACAGTATATAAGCGAGATATGAAAGGTGATGGAGAGGACGTTAAGCCGTCGGTCCCGAGCCTGTACTATGCCAAGTACCCGTTAAAGGTCTCTACTATAAATACACTTGATTCTAACGTAGTGCAATCAGTTATTATGTGGTATTTACTCATTTTAGGGTAAAAAGCTAATGAAATGGTCTCCACATATGAACATTTAATCGTATAAACAAAGCGTTTCGAACACGTGGTGTTCTTCTTCAAGCATTAACTAAAAAATACAATGTCACCAGAGAGGTATCTATAGTAAATTTTTTTATATGTGGAGACCATTTCATTAGTTTTTTACCCTACAATGAATAAATACCACATAATAACTAGAAAAATTCAATTGTATAAACAACGCGTTTCGAACACGTAGTATTCCTCTTCAGGCATTAACTAAAAAATACAATGTCACCAGAGAGGTATCTATAGTATAATTTTTTATATGTGAAGACCATTTCATTAGCTTTTTACCTTACAATAAATACACTTGAGTTACTCAAAATTGAGTACTCTTAATTTAGACCTCTATGTTACCTAACACTTCGATTTTTATTACTAATAGTTTATAATAAAGACACATGAATAATAATCATATTACTGTAGAAACCTACATATTAAACAGTTTGATGAGAAGTATCGGTTTTAATTTGGTTGGCTAAAAGATTATATATAAATACAGTAATAGAAATGATATTATTAAACAAATGTGTCATACATTGTGAATCGTTGTACACGTCCTTAACGTATGACTGACTTAGACCTCTCTGGTACAAAAAATATACCTAAAATAAGTATGTTGAATATAGCCCAAGTATGCACTTTTAAATACAGTATTTACTATGTATATACTACATTAACGACTATTCTTTGGTTTTTGTATAAATTACTTTAAGATGTTAGTTAATTCGTCTCTTCTGCCTTTTACATGAATGTTTCCTGTTTTATTGAGATTTAACAATGTGAGACGTTCAAACAAACATCGACAGAGAGATGAAAGAAATTTGAGCACGTCATCCCTCGGAGAAGACTTAAAGCTGTTTAGGAAAAATATTGTCTCCACGCAAAGAAGTTTATTACTAGAAACTAAACAACGCGTTTCGAACACTTGATGTTCATTCTTCAGGTTACATCTGCTCTGCTGGGGTCGTTGTTCGGGAGGTGAGACCAAGCAAGGACTCAAGCAAGATGCATTAATTTTAATTAATTCGCTCCTGTGTTCCCAAAGCTCTTAATTGCATATATATATATATATATATATAATATATATATATATATATATATATAGTTTCTAGATGTAACCTAAGAAGATCAAGTGTTCGAAACGCATGGTTTAGTTTTTAGTAATAAACTTGTTTATGTAGAGACTTAATACTTTTTCTAACATGAGTAAATACCACACTATAACAGATTGAACAGTTAGTGAATTAAAGCTGTTTGTCCTAAGCCTGTACGATGTTAGTTACCCAATTAGTACTAGCTAGTTATCTACCTAAATCTAAATACATTGAAGTTGAGTAAAATTTATAACTCCCATTGTAGAGTGTTTATTGTGCGGTATACCACACAATGAACATTCTACAATGGCATATACAAAAGATTTGGCCAACTTAGCTCAAATTTCGGTTTATGTGTGTACTATTGTGGGACTACTACTGCAACCTAACCTAACCTTCAAATACAGGGCTGTGTAAGATAGCGAATCCCATTCTAACTAGACTTACTTGTAAAGACCATGTCTCTAATTGAAATTAACAGCTCTTTTAAACTTTTAAACTGCTCCTGGGTCCAGCATAACTAAATTTACAAATTGATTCTCTTAAGTGCAGTATTTCGTAAATAAATATAAGTACAACTGATTATAGTATTTGAGTAAATACCACTAAGCAGTTGTTGGCACACATGACCAGTGCTTTCTTCTCAAGTAAGAATTCACGTTAAAGAAACAAAAAATTTGCTTGAACCTATCGTTCGAATTAAAAAACGTTTACGTTTTACAGGGATTAGGTTAGATTGCAGGAGCTATTCTACGATAGAACACTCACAGACAAAGGATGGCTTTTTGTGATACCACACAATAAATATTTTACATTTAGACTCCTTAATTTTGCTTAACTCAATAACTCAAGTATATTTAAGGAGTACCTGACATCGTACAGGCCCGTGGCCGACAGCGCTCTCTCTGAGAGAACAACGTGCTCCTATTTTTTCACCTCCCTTGTAAATAAATCGACAGTCAGAGTGGATATCGAACACCTGATTTAGCAGTCCAGAGACGAGCACGCAAGCAACTGGGCTACCCTAGCTTATATCACAATTATAAATCCCAGTTATCCCAGTCTATAGAGCAGGATAATACTTTAAGTAAATGAAATAATGTCTATAGTTTAGCTATTTATTTACTCCTAATATTATAAAAAACATTCCTAAAAAAAAAATTTTAATAATTCGTAATTCTAAATTTAATATTATCTCATATATATTCAAAAAGAGCAGTTTAGTGGAAATTACATTCAGTCACACGACAAACATGGATTGTTACTGATTTTTGTATAAATTACTTTTAGCATTCATTTGACTTGTCTCTTTTGCCTTTCGCATGAATATTTCCCGTTTTATTCAGATTTAATGATGAGAAACAGTCAAATAAACATCGACAGACCTTGTTTTAAAGTAATAACTTGATTATTTACATTATTATTCAATACAAAGCTCTGATCGGAAAATTTTTTTTTAATATTATCTAATTAATATTTAAAAAAAAATTATTATTGTTTTAATTGTAAATTGTAATGAAAACGCCAAGAATATTCATGTAATTTATAGTCTGCATTGGGACAATTACCAACAGTTTATGACCTTTGTGGAATACTACCCCAATTAACTTTATTTATTGTAATTACATCATGACTAAACCCATTTGCGAGATTAATTTAACTTAATTTATCGAGAGAAGCAAGGATATTCTAAAACCACTCAGTATTTCATAAAAACTAGTAATCTATAATTAGTAATATTAATCAATGATCAAACCACAATAAGAAATGGGAAAACAAGACAATGATCTTTCAACCATAACAAGCGGTCTTCGTCAGAGTCAAAAACCCAACTGAACAAAAGCCGCTTGTTACAGTTGAAAGTTCTTAGTCTTGTTTTCCCATTTCTTATTGTGGTTTGATCATTGATTATTATTTTACGTGTTTATGAAATCTTTTTAGTAATATTAATATTCAGTAATTTAGGATAGTAATATTACTATTTTTAGTAAATGAAGAAAAAACTAAAGCATTCTAGGCTTTTGTGAAGTGGGTAAATAGAACTATTTTAGATCTACAGAAATTATGAATCTTAATATAATTTTTAGAAAGAATAACTTGAAATGATGTGAAAGATACGTTAGAAGTATTTGCCAATATTAAATATATATGTAAATTTAATTTAGTAAAAAAAAGTAAATATTTTGTAAAACAAAATGGTAAAATCTAATTTTAACAAAATTACCAAATGTGTATTGCATTAAGCGGAGTATACTGGTGGTAAATGCCCCCATGGCTGGTGTACTGCCCCCGAGGAAACACATACACATACACGATAACAATCAATGATCAAACCACAATAATAAATAGGAAAACAAGACTAAGAACTTTCAACCGTAACAAGCGGTCTTCGTCAGAGTCAAAAACCCAACTGAAACACTAGATACAGAAAACACCTGGTGAGGGTTACGGTTGAAAGATGTTAGTCTTGTTTTCCCATTTCTTATTGTGGTTTGATCATTGATTGTTATTTCACATGTTTATTTGAAATCTTTTTAACGAAAACAAGCACATACGATATCAATCACATACACTCTCGATAACAAAATGTTAATTATATTTAATTTTGTTATAAAAAAATATAAGGAATTTATATTTCTCGATGAAAATAATATATAATGTTTCCATGGTCTACATAAAATGAATGTAAAAGATTAAAAAAACTGAAGTTACAATTACAAAAAAGAAAAAAAAAAGAAAAAGCTAATCTTAATTCAATAAATTTGGTTAATTTTTATTCTTGGAACACGTATAAAATTTTCTGATCACTGTTTCGAAATAATTCTGTTTGATTAATAATATATTTAAAAATGAGAAAAGGAAGCTTTTTTTTCTCGTTTTTTTTATCAAAGCGTATTTCACTTATAGAAGGTATTTGAAAGTAGGAATTGAATAACTAAACGAAAACTTCTATGCAAAGGAATACAAGTGAGAGAGCAGTAAAAGTAAAAATACATTTCGTTCAACAGCGTTCAATATAACTTGTATACCTGCATGTGACAGATGCACTGATTCATCTGCCAGCAATGACCTATTGGATAATATTTCATTCTACTATCATTCTATAATTAGAATACAAAATTATTTACTTCGTTTTACCTTGTTGAATGCTTGTAAAAGACATTTAAAAGCTTTACAGCTAAGTGTCAGCATAGCTGTTATACAGATATATAACAAAAAGAAAAGTAAAAGAATTTATTACAATTTAACTAGTGTTTTCTTAAGTCACATGAGGATTCTTTCAAGTAGCGCAACACTTCAATATTCTTTATTATCAACAGGACCATTTTATGAACCGATATCTCAGACTATTTAAAAATCGCAATTTTATAATTTTTGATTGTTTTTTTTAATAAAAATTTAACTCAATAAAATTTATAAAAGCTAAAGAGGCTGTTATTTCAAATTAAATAAAGTAATTTGAATTAACAAATGCTTTTTTTTTATGATTACAAATATTATATTTGTTGTCTAATGTAATTACATTACTTGATTACTGATGTATTTATAATTCATATTTTTTGCTTTGGGTATAAAACCTCAATTTTAACTCCTTAATAAAAAACAATAATTTAAAAAACAATAAATTTAATTCATAGAAATGAAATGGTATTGTGACGAAATGCCATAAGTTACACCTTAAGCAATTGAAAATACCTATTATTATAGAGGCATACATTAAGTATGCGTTTAACAATAACAAAATTGAAATAAATCATATAATACTATTTTTATTTGTTTATCGAGGAACTATTCAAATAATTCATTTTATATGCTTGTGCGTGTTTATTATATTATCCATTGTATGAACTTAAAAAGCATTATGAAAATCACAAGAATATAACTTAACAGCAGTAAGGAAAATTTGAAAAATATCTTTCTGCATATATACTATTTTTCTTTTTTTATCGAGGTGAAGTCTAGCTTCAAACAATACAACACGTTTCGTCTATCAGTAGACATCATCACGGTTACATCAATAAGGAATTTAATTACAGTAACATGTACAACTTTATAACTTAAATTATTTAATTAATATACATAATTATCTTGGTATTTTCCTATTGCAACAAATACCACATAACCTTGGATAACGTTACAATAAGAATATACCAAAACAATTATGTATATTAATTAAATAAAGCAACCTTATAAAATTTTTCATCTTACTGTAATTAAATTCTGTATTGATGTTTGAATGAAGAACTGCTATTAACTTTACGAAGATATATATATATATAACTAAATGATTATATATAATATATATTATATATAATAAATTAAAACATATATGATATTAATCATATATACTTTTTCGTTGGAAATACGATCCAAAACGGACAAATATAGTTCAATATAGACAAACAAATATAGAGAAATCAAAAGAACACACTTACAGTCTCTAATTTTTGGTTTGAACCGTCTTCGGGAGAGATAAGAGAGGGAAACCAAGCGCACTGGTTCAGAGAGGGTTGGAGACCAAGAAACGCTTGGTTTACCCCTCTTATCTATCCTGAAGACGGTTCAAACCAAAAATTAGAGACTGAAAGTGTGTATTTCTAAATTCTCTATGTTTCTTTATGTACATTGAACTATATATATATATATATATGATCAAACCACAATAATAAAATAGTAAAACAAGACTAAGATCTTTCAACAGTAACAAGTGGTCTTCGTCAGAGTCAAAAACCAAACTGACTCTGGGTTGTGTTTGTGTCTCAGTTGGGTTTTCGACCCTGATGATGACCGCTTGTTACCGTTGAAAGATCTTAGTCTTGTTTTCCCATTTCATATTGTGGTTTGATCATTGATATATATATATATATATATATATATATATATATATATAAACAAATTAAAACAAAGGTAGCACACAGATAGACTCAGGAATAACTCACTTCTACCTTATTCCTGTAGCTATCTGTGTGCTAACTTCGTTTTAATTCGTTTTTATTTACATGTTGGCTGGACCGTTTCATTATATATATATATATATATATATATACTCGTATATCTATATATACCATGATAAACGAAACACGGTCCGGCAGGACAAATTACAATTAAAATAAGCAGTGACACATAAACAGAAACACAACAAAGACTCACTTTTGAATATTTCGACCGTAATGGCGGTCGAAATATTGAAAAGTGAGTCTTTGATGTGTTTCTGTTTATGTGTCACTGCTTATTTTAATTGTTATATATATATATATATATATATATATATATATATATATATATATAATATATATTGTCATTTACAGCGTCTTTCATTTCACAAAAGCTGACACATTACTTGCGCATTTTCTGAAAAACGTCACATTAAAATTGTCACAAGGCACCGTTAATTGTCTGGATGAATATATGAATTTTTAACAAATATTATGCAATTGAAGGAGAGGCCCTATGGAATAATATTAACACTTATTCCAACTTTCTTGGCGATCTCTAGCCGTCCGCTACAAGCAGATAAACATTTGCATATTTATTCCGCCAGTTATAACAAAAAGGGCTAGTCAAAATACTAAGCTAACTTGTTCAAGGATGCAAATATTCAAATTAAAAAACTGTATCATTTTCAAAAGGATGTAAACCATACTATCTCGAAATCTACTGACATTACAGAGTATTTTTAAAAAAAAACCAAATAGCTTTAATTTAATATTGTAAAATTAAAAAAAAAGGGTAAAATAAAGAGTAAAACAAATTAGATTGAGGTGAAGAAAAATCAAGTCTCCAAATAAATGATTTTATACAAAGGAGTTTCGACCACTAGTGTTCATCTTCAGGGTACATCTGCCTTAGTAAAGAAATGTTTAGTGTTCTATGAGTCCCTGATCACTCCAAAACTCCTTACTAGGGGAGATGTTATCTGAAACGCGTCAACGTTCTATTTTTATGTGGAGCATTAGTGTTTCTTTCAATCATTTTAATCATGAGCAAATGACACACCAGAATAAAGCATTAAATATTCGTTTATTAATAAAAACCAACTAGAAGCTGGCATTTGATTTATTTAATAATAACATATTAGTTACTTGAATATACAATCTGTTTTAGGTTTATTTGATATCAGAAATATGGAGGTTACGTATGGAATGAAAACATCTGATTAGGAATCGCACATCCCCTAATTATGAGAATTTGTCACGATAGGCCAGTGACAAGGTACACTCGCCTCTGGACTGGTAGGTCCGAGGTGAATACCCAGTCGATGTGTTCGACCTTCGATGTTGAATGACCTTCGATGTATTCACGCGGAAAGCGAATAAATCTGATCATATCATCCCTCGGAGAGGATGTTAAGCCGTCGGTCCCGAGCCTGTACGACGCCAGCTCCTCCTTAACGATCCCTACTTTATATACAATTGAGTTAGGCAAAATTTAGGACTTATAATGTAAGAATGTTCATTGTGTGGTATCACAAAGCCCTAATGTTTGGCCTACTTGTATTCTCTCATGGGACTGTCACTGCGGCCTAGCCTAACCTATCCTGACAAGTTGAAATAATTCTCAAGACATTTTAGCCGTGCAGTGCCGTTCCCCCTTGCTCTCTACTCAGTGGATGGTGATTTCCATTCAAGCAGCGTTACAATGACTGTGACGTCTATTATTTATAGGCGTTTCGATCTATTAAGTCTGTGTAGCAATCGATAAAGTATGAGTCGCTTTTCATTGCGTCATTTCCCATTTGATAACATCTGTGTTGCATTAATAAAGTCACTTCATAAAAAATTAGAAAAATATTAATTAAAAATATAATTAATATTATAATATAATTTAATAATAAAATATATATAATATAATATGTAAAAAAATATATAAATATATATAAATGATCATATATATAAAGTATGAAATGGAAAAACAAGACTAAGATCTTTCAACTGTAACAAGCGGTCTTTGTCAGAGTCAGTTGGGTTTTTGACTCTGACGAAGACCGCTTGTTACGGTTGAAAGTCTTAGTCTTCTTTTCCCATTTCTTATTGTGGTTTGATCATTTATATATATATATATATATAGATAAAAGTATCGACCGTGGAATAGAAACAAAACTAAAGTTTGTTGGAGCTCGGTCAGTTCTTCAGGTTCAAATTAAACTCCCATTGCCAACTTTTCGGTTTTTATTTAAAACCTTTTTCATAGGCAGAAGTATAAATTTTGAAACAGATAAACTAAGTATAACATTACAAATTATTTTACAAAGGAAAATAGTCTGTGGATTTCAACAACAACTGTAGTTGGTTTTTGTAGTTTTCAACAAAAACTACAGTTGTTGTTGAAATTCACAGACTATTTTTCTTTGTAAAATAATTTGTTATTTTATTTAATAACTTAATAAACTTAATAATTTATGTAATACTTAGTTTTTCTGTTTCAAAATTTATGCTTCTGCCTATGAATAAGATTTTAAATAAAAACCGAAACGTTGGCAATGAGAGTTTAATTTGATCCTGAAGAACTGACCTAGTCTCGATAAACTTTAGTTTTGTATATATATATAACTGAAAAGTAAATATTCTTATAAATAATATTATTGATTACTTATTCATCTTGTATGTTAAGATCGAGCAGATGCTATAGAAGGGTTCAAACAGCTCTCAGAGGATTATGATTTTGATGCTACTTTTAAAACATATATGTGAAATACATCCGTCCGTAACATCTAGCAGTTTTCATATGAACATTTTTTTCTCAAAAAAAAACTGATATAAATTAATATGAATTAATTCTAAACATAAAGCGGTACGTCAGGACAACTTATCAAACTATTAACAGAAAAGAATGCAGAGAAGCAACAACAAAACTGTTTTATTTGTTGTTTGTTTTTCAAAGCCAACACTTATAAAGCTTTTACCAACAACAACAAAAATATTTCGATTTTCTGCCTTGTCATCAGTAGCAGTTGAAGAATACGACAGTTGGGTTCGAAGTGTTGAAAAGAGTTTTGTGTTGTATATACGTGTTACTTCTTTTAATAGTATATTTATATTAACATGAATTAATTTAATATTTATACATACATATAAATAAATAGCGTGCATTTACAAATATTGTAAATTTAAATTTTACAATACCAGGAATAGTCATTCTAGTGGTAAATAGTTCTTGGATATTATTTTTTCTTTTAAAAGTAGCCAAAATCAAAAGAAAAATACTTATTTGAACTCTTGGATGTTAATAATACTTAGCTAAATAAATTACTGGACGGGTGGAGACCCGTAGAAGTTAATAGTTTTCTACACAATCCTTGTGTTGTTTGGTGTAATCAAAAAACTAATAGAATTTATCATCTATATAAGGATAAAACTAAATGCAATAAGTTAATCTCATTCTCTACAACATGACTGTGTTGCAGACCTCTGCTGTCTGCAAAGTTACCAAAGCAATATTCTATTTTCTAACAATCAATTATATTTGTGTCAAACAGAGCAAACTGTGGAGTGAATATGTAGAATATTTAGGTACATAATACACTCATCGCACACTCCCAGACCAAAATACTAAACATATTAAAAAGGAACTCAAGGTGCTTAAATATGTCAATTTCTCAAAATAGATGTATTTTGTATCAATATACCTTACTCTACATAAATATCAAGATTGAGTTCCCAATATTTGTGTAATTAAATAATTGACACTTACAAGCACAAACCCACATACATACAGATGGAGTGTTAAATATATATATGGGGGAAAGATCGATATATATATATATATGATCAAACCACAATAAGAAATGGGAAAACAAGACTAAGATCTTTCAACCGTAACAAGAGGTCTTCGTCAGAGTCAAAAACCCAACTCAGTTTTTTTCCCCAAGTTTCTGTCGTTTTTTAGTTTATTAAGTGAATATATATATATATATATATATATATATATATATATATATATAAAGATTTCACATAAACACGTGAAATAACAATCAATGATCAAACCACAATAAGAAATGGGAAAACAAGACTAAGATCTTTCAACCGCAACAAGCGGTCCTCGTCAGAGTCAAAAACCCAACTGAAAACACACTCTTCCCTCCCATTCTTCTCAACCCCTCACCAGATGTTATCTGCATCTAGTGTTTCAGTTGGGTTTTTGACTCTGACGAAGACCGCTTGTTACGGTTGAAAGATCTTAGTCTTGTTTTCCCTTTTCATATTGTGGTTTGATCATATATATATATAAAAATCAGTTTCAGGGTTCCATAGGTAAACAGCAAATAACACACTCTCACAGTTACCAATTTTCAGTTTAACCGTCATCAGGAGAGAAGAGAACTGTTTGACACTGGATAAACCTTGATAATGGAAAATTGTATATATTTATATAATAGTCGAATATAAAGTCATTCATACCACTGTACCACTTACATGTATTTATTTTTAAAGCACAAGTCATGGTCTACATTTCTTGATATAAACTAAAGGTGAACTAAAGAATGAATGTATCACTCTGTTCTACTATGAAATCAGTAATTTATTTTGATTTAATTAATTTAATTAATTTAATTTAATATTAAATCATTGTTACATGCAAAAGTAAGATATTTTGGAAAAACAATGTATTTTATGATTAAAATGACTTGTTTGATTGAGTATTTACCATTCTGATGGCATCGGGGTCATCGTCAAGAAGCCAAGGCGGCGGCGGTAGCGGAGGAGGGTAGAGATCTCTGTGGTGGTATACAGGAGGAGGGGGTGGAGGCCAGTACCTGGACACCGGCCTCATTTCGGCCAGATTCTCATCGGAGGGGACCTTTCTGCCTACACACACTGTCAGCAGGCTAGGCGATCTCGATGAGCAGGAGGAATCCTGCAAAACAACAAATCTTTAGTGGCCTACACTCAACTTTACTATAAGCAAACATAATATCAAACTTCTTGGGTACATAATACATTATATCCCATTTATGCATAATATGTCCCTACAAATACTATCAATCAGTAGTTACCAACTACTATTTTTTTTTTGTAATTGTTAATTTCTTGTTCTAAGTTTCTGCAAAATTTCATTTTTTTTTTAATGAGCCGTTTAGCGTTAAAAAAACTGTTTTTGAAAAACAGAAAATGTGCTCCATGGCTCTTTGAATTTTGAAATTTTTCTCTCAACTCATCCTCCACATAATGTTCTATTTTTAGAAATAGTTTCATTTTGATCCGACAAATAGAATGGCTTATATTACTCTCACAATCTTTCAGATTCAATTATAATCAAAAAATCTGAGGATATTTTTCGTTTATACCTTTTGTAGCCACAAAAATAATTCCAAAAAATCCAGACTCTAGAATTTGCAGTTTAGGAGAAAAAAATGTAGTCAAAAAACAGGTTTTTGGCAAATAAAGTGAGTTTTTCATCATACATAAGTTCTTCCAACTATACAGCAGAATCTGCACGATGAGGCCCATTTTTGTGTCAAATGTCAATTTGAACCATCATTGGAACTATTATGCTCACCCACCCACATACACACAGACATAATCGAAAATACTTCATAAAACTAAGTTTTGTCTTTTTATGAAATAAGTTTTATATATTCTTTTGGGACCTCCAAACTTATAATTCCGTCAAAATCTCGAGATCAATTTTTTGTACGGTCACTATACGTTACTCATAAAGAAGTAAAAAGTTTAATATGAAAACTAACAATACGTTTCAACACTAAGTGTTCTTCTTCAGGTTTACATTTGCACTTTTGAGAGTTGATCTACTTGAGTGTAGAGTGTAGATGTTAAACTGAAGAAGAACACGAAGTGTTCCACATGCGTTGTTAGCTTTCATATGAAACTTTTTTTGCGTGGAGACATAATTTTTGAAATCACCCAATTATATCAAACTTCTTCATAACATGTAGAATGAGCTTAAAATAAGTATTCGTTTTGTAAAATAAAATAACCAGTCCATTCAATATTATACAAAGATAATAAATTCAAGACAGTATCATATAGATTGATTAGAGCATTTTGTTAGATAATTCATCATACCATGGAAAGCATCAGAAATTATATGTTTCACTGGCATTAATTTATTACATGTAAGAATTCTATTCTTTTTATATCTCATATTAAGTCATTAAATCATTTCTAGCATCAAACATCTAATTAATTTTATTCTAGTGGATTCACTTAAAAATTATGTTTATGTATTTATTTAGACACACATAGACATCATCAAAAGAACGTAAGAAAAGGTTTTTTGGAACCTCAAGATATGTAGATCAGTCAAAACGACTATAGCATCTCCATAAATTTTTGGATACACGCCCACCTATCCACACAGACATACCCAGACACGCAGACATACACAGATATTGAAAAACAACACACAAAGCCTTTCAGGACCTCAAAACATATAAATCCGTAAAAATTACGAGATCTTTTTTTTCAGGATCACTAACTTTACTTCTCGCAATACTAACATTTGTGATACTCTTGAAATAATAACAACCAAAAGAGTTGGTGTTTACCCGAATCTGGTAGGAGGACAAGCAGCCAAAGAGACCTTGTGGCTGCTGGTGGTTGTTGAGGTGGTCCAGCCCGTGCAGCTGTCGCTCAGTGATGCAGTACTGTTCCCTGATATCCGTCTTGGAGTACAGCGCGGAATGCAGTTTGCCTCGTCCTTTGCGCCTCCCCATGCTTTCGTCTTCGCTCTCGTAACACGTCGGCACTGGTCCCTGGATATCTGCCTGCAAAGAAAAGTCTCTTTAGATACTTACTGGACCCAGGTATTTTAACAATTAGTTTTATTTTGGTATTTATGTTGTTGTTTGTGGTGAAAAAAATGTTAGATTAGGTTAGATTACAGTGGCAGTCCTCCAAGGGAACACACACAGGCCGAACATTAGTCCTTTGTGATAGCACACAATGATGACTCTACATTAGGAATTCTTAATTTCAAGTTTCTTTACAATGGACATCTATAAAGAATACCTGACATCCTGAGGGAAGACGTGCTCAGAGTTATTCACCTTTCAAGTGAATACATCGAAGGTCAACGTGCTCACACAGGCCTACCAGTCTAGAGGAGAGCACGTGGCAGCTGGGTTAACCTGGCCCCCAAACAAGAAGTTAAACTCCAACGAAACGAGAAGGTGGTTAGGGAAAATTTCCTGTCTTGCAAAAGAGCTGGAAAAAATTGGCACTTGGATATCCAACAACCAGCCAAATATCTCTTTGTGACTATTCTCCACTCTTAATACCCTTGGTCGGCCACCAGCTAGAGTGTACCTCCAGTGTACGACCTTCAAGACCACTAGAACCATCACTACTCCATACCAACGTTAACCTTCCTGCAAGATTACAGCCAACAGTTCCTGGTTAATACTTAATCATCAAAACTTTTTCTCCCCCTAAATAATGAAGATAATGATTAGTTTATTTAAAATATAGAAAGAATCATTCATAGTAAATATTTAAACGGAGTAGCAATGGAGTGATTAAGCGTCTCTAATAGCCTCCAACACTCAGGAGAAGTTACTTTCTCCTGAAACGCGAAGAAAAATGTCCCAAAGAAGGAGAAAGGAAGGTTACTTTCTCCCGAAACTTAGGGAGCCTGAATGGACATTATCAATGGTGGTTTATTCAGATTCTGAAAAGAAGAGGAAGAAACACCGTTGCACCTACTGACTGACTATAAGGCAAGTTCACTGCACAGAGGTAGGTGCTTCAAGACACTCAACAAAACCATAGAAAAACTTTTACCGCTGGAACCAGCAAAAGTGCTGAGCTTCTTGGAGGCGTTGAAGCTAACTGCTGGGCTTCTTTAGTACAGAAGAGGGGAAGTACAATAGTTTTTAAGACGCAGTGCTATAGTCGCCCTCAAATAAAAATAAGAATAAAACAAAATAAAAAAAAAAAATATTTAAACGGCAACTAACTAGTGTATGGTTACTAATCATACATTCACTATCATATATGTTAAAAATAGAATATTATGAGCATGAGGTATAACAATAATATGTTGAAAATAAATATAATTGTTTACTTTACTAAAAGTATAGTATAGTGTTCAAGAAATAAATCGATCCCTCATACACATATAGCCAGTGTTTAAGAAACTTACTCATCCGATCCCAAACCAATGTACGTAATATTCGACCAACTGGAACACAAGCCAGTGCATGTGATATTACACCGATTAGAGCAGGAAGTTAAATTTTTAACTATTATTACTACCAAATGGTAGTAAATTCCTACCAAAAATGGTAGGAGCTATTGAACTTATCTACTTAATAACAATAGTTTAGTAAAAATAACACAAAAAATCAATTATTTCTCAAGAAGTTTGATATTATGCTTTCTTATTGTAAAGTTCAGTGTAGGTCACTTCAGATTTTATTATTTTTGTTACTTTAATATATTATGGTATTTCATTCGTTTAAGCTTCTTTCAATTTGTGACATTAAGAACTGTGGTAGTGAAATGTGTTGTGAATTTTGTGGTAGAAATTATACTTTTTAAATTAATGCGAATACCAAAAGTTCATAGATAACGTATTATCTACTAGTATAAATTATATTCATTTTATATCTTTGGTTAATTCTAAAATACGGTATGAACTTAGTACATTTAGAAATTTAATGCATTAGTACATATTAGAAATTTAGTACATACATGGAAATTATATAGAAATTTAGTACTATACAGAAATTTAGTACATATATGGAATTACACCCGATATAACAGTATCTTAAACGAAAAAGACTGTTAATTTAACTCTAACGTAGTGCAATCAATTATTATATGGTATCTACTCATTTTAGGGTAAAAAGCTAATGAAATGGTCTCCATTTCTGTATTTTTTAGTTAATACTTGAGGAAGAACACTACGGTTCGAAACGCGTTGTTTATACGATTAAATTTTTATTGTGGAGACCATTTTATTATCTTTTTACCCTACATTGACTGTTAATTTTTTTTTAAACATGATTAAGGGCTTGGGAGAAACATTTGATTATATATAGACTTTTAACCACCATGTTAATGCAGTGTGTCGAACAAATTCTATGAATAATAAACGTTCTTTGACGTTGAGCAAAGGTTTATTGGGGGCTCACCAGTGAGGCTCTCAAGACAATGTACATTTACGCGATAGAGCCAGTCATAACGTAGGCTGCACCAGGTGGTCGAAAACCCAAGAGAGAAGGTTTGTAAAAAAAACAAGCTGAAGCGAATCCAAAGACTGGTGGCACTGCGCATTGTAAAAGGCTTTCAAACCATATCATACGAGGCAGCCATGGTTATAGCAAACACAGTAATCCCTCAGTTGTCACGCATAATGGGGACCGAAGACACCCGGGAAAAGCGAAAATCCACGAATAATGGACGCACCTTTATAGAAGCCTCTAAAGCTCAAACAACGACCTTTCCAACAGAGAGAGAGAATCCTGACCTTACTTAATACTGTACTGTGTTGTAAAAAAAATGAAAAACAACAAGCAAAAATAAGAAATAATTAATAAAAAAAAATTTTCAAGGGCGTGGGTGGTGTGGCAAACTGGAAGTTGGGCGATATGAATTAGCCAATCTGATCAAAGAAACATCTTTGGTTATTTTTTTATTAATTTCAACTTCTATTTTTTGATATTTTTATTATTCTCTTGTTACAATTGATTATGTTTTAATATTTTTCATTAATTTTTTCATTAATATTTTTTAATAGCTTTTATTAGCCTTGAATTTAATACTGTAGAATATATTTTGACTCAGATAGTCACTGGTTGTTTGATATCTTTTTCGATCGTACTGGAAGAATCCTGTCTATTTTCTTCTCTAATACTAACTACTGTACCTTTCATTAAGAGTTGTATTTTTTTTATTTTTTACTCCAATTACAGTTGAATATTTTTTTATATTTTTAATTCTTAATTGAACATTTCACGACCCTGCGAAACGCTGAACCCCCGAAAAGTGAACCGCGAACTAGCAAGGGATTACTGTACTGATCCCATTTTGTTGAAGCTATTAGGGCTTAGTAGCTCGTATCGTCTTAAGAAGTTTCGTTCACATGGGGTGGAGGAATATGAGAAAGCAGTTTGGTTTCCAGAAAAGCTGCATCCTGCCATAAACTTAAAAGTTCGACACATGATGTGCGGTTCGACATTTATACTGATGGTAGTAACATTTCAGAAGGAATTGTTTTTGCATTTATGGTGTATCAAAGTGCGCAAATGGTCTTAAGTAAGAAATTACTCCTGCTGCTGCAACAAGCAGGCAGAAATGTTTGCAATCCTACTGGCAATGATATGGACTAATCAAAGATCTACAGGAAAAGAAGACAATAAAATATTAATTAAAACTGACATTAAAACATCCATTGAAACAATAAACAATAGAGACAATATAAACATCAAAGACGCTTTGCTCAACAAATAAGAAAAGAGCTTGCAATATCGAGGGAAAAATAGGCATTGAGTGGACCAAAGCCCACGTGAGGACAGCAGGTTACGAAGGTTGCAGTTAGGAAGGAGGACATGGTCGTCAGCTATCTGGCGGCACCTATGTGCTACCTGCAGGGGAAACTAGGAGCCGCGACTGAAGAAAGATAGGAAGAGGAATGGCGCACCAGCACCAAAGGAGACAAGCTAGACCAGGCATGGGGAACCTGCGGCCTTAAGGTCTCATGGTATTAAATGGTATTTGGTATTAAAGATAAAAAATTCTGACATTTAAGAAGAAGATTATTCATCAGTCATTACTTGAAAAGTCTAAGCTTCCTAAGTTAACAAAGGTAATAAACGAAGGCAATGAGGGCACTGTTGAATCTTTTGAAAGATGCGAAACAGTTTTAGATGCACTGATCAAATGATATAATGATGAATTTAAAGACTTTACAAAATAACTATCATTTACGAATTGGTTTATCCATGCGTTGTATCCTTTTGGGTAAGTGGACGGTGCTAAAATGACCTTTACTCCAAGAAAGGTTACCCCACCCCTGGACTAGACACAAGTACGAGTAAATACTTTCCGACTATGATTACAAGAAAGAAGCTTGACGACTTACAAAAATAGATTACAGACTGACCCAAGAACTGGCCGGATACAGACGAACTGGAAATTACTCGAAGAAATTTAATACTACTCAAAATTAAAATTGCATATGTGACAGACTGAATGACTAGACATGGAACCATTTAACCCATGACCGTCCAAAATTAGATCCTTACCGACAAAGACCCACACAAACAGTAAACTCTACAGCACACGATAGACCTACCAAGGAAAACAAATAGCAGAACAATTTGTGCATGACTTCAAAAAAATGTTTATCAAATATTCCGCACTAAGCGTTCAATATTAGATAATTATTATTGAAATGAATGTAAATATTTTAGGTACATAAGCGTATCTGTTTGTTATTTATATCAAGTCCACGCTATAATATTATATTTAAACATCAAATGTGTAATATTTAATTTGTATGTTTTATTTAAATATCAGATGTTATATAGAGATGTATGCACACTATACCTTGTGTGATACTCGTACGTGCAGGTATAAATAAACTCACTCATAACGGGGTGTTGAGAGCAAAGATACTGTACTAATACCTCAGTCTTTCCTAATAGTGTAAAAAAAATAAATTTCAGAAATTCTAACTTTTTCTAGATCAAAATAGTTTAAAATAACCTTTTTTTTAAAAGTCGATTACAGTGGTTTTAGATAAAATATGTAAATTATTTAAGCATAAAGCACGCGCATAAAGACGTCATACTTCATATTAATCTTAGGAATTGAATGTGTTATATTTTACAATTACAATTTAATGACTGACTGCAAACTTATCACTAACAAAAGAGTTAATTTTTTTATTTATAGTTTCAAAGATACTACTGAAAAATTAGACCATTATTTGTAGTATGTTTTAACAAACATGATTCAATAATTATGAGAGTTTTTTTAAATTATCATAATTCTATTTTATATTGCATAGAAACACATATATATGTAAAAATATGTATGTATTTTTAAATAATCTAATTGTATAAACATGAATCATCAATAAATTTAATTTGTATAAGTTAATAGATGAATAAAAAACTCATTTAGAGGTCACTGAAATGTAAACAAAACAATAAACAATTACAATTAAGTCATTGGTACAAAGGTCGTCGGTGAAGTGTGAGAGGATAGAGATATAGCGTGTGAGAGTGAGAAAGAGAAGACACAGAGCGCGATTTGAATATAGAGAGGGGAAGTGTGTGACAGAGATGGAGAGTGAGTGAGTGGGAGTGAGAGAGGACATGGGAATCAAAGATGGAGGCAAGATCTATTCAAAGGTGAAACGAGGCAAGCTTCGATAAACATTTAACAAGAAAATTAAAACTATAATTTTTTTTAAATAATGTCATAGTTTATAATTTCTATGGTAGTATTTATTTTATTAACTAGATATTTATCTTGCATTTTTTTATATTCATTTAAAGAATTTCGTGGATCATTTAACAGCAACGAGTTGAAGACCTAACTTACTTTAACTAAATCAATTTTGACGTATTTTACAGAATGTTACAAATAATAATTGAGAGAAGAAATCTCTAATTAGTGAGTAGTTGGAACGTAGTATAAAATATTAAACCATCTCATTGCAATTGCTTAGTAAAATTATATAAAATAACTGGACTAAGAAATTTAATTAAGTATTGTTAATTTCATTTTAGCCAATTTTATTTAAGAATTGTAAAGGAATTATTTCAGATTAGCTTTACGAATATTAACTTTCAAATTAAAAATTTACATGAACTAACGGTTTGTTTGATATTTATGGAACAAAAAGAAGTAAAATAACTTCCATTTAACTTTTAATACAGGTAGTTATGTATAGAATATTGTATATAATGCATGTAAAAGTATAAATAAAGAAAATGATGAAAAATAATATAGGACATGATCAATGAACAAATAGATATACCTTAGCATGATGAGACGTAAGTTTGGTATGTTCCGTCTGGCGAAGCACGAAGTAGACTGACGTGTTAAGACGTCAGTCTACACAAGACGTCAGTTTGGACTCCAACTATAGGGTCCAAAAGTTCGCTTACATTCATTCTACTGGGAAAACTACCCCCACTACATCTTAACAATTGCGTCTTAATTTATTATGAGAGGAAATAACTGTTTCATAGTATTTCAAGTAGAAATTGAATAAAACACACTTCTGCTGTTTTATTCAAAAGAAAATGATATTATTCGTAGTGCTTCAGTGATATTATGCACTAAATTATCGTTTTATAATTGTGAAAATAGTGAAAACCTGTTTTCACATATTATGTAATAGGGAAACACAACCATTTGGGTTTTGACCAAAAGCTAGACAGTCTTATCATAAGCATAACTTATAAGCATACTTATATTTGTCAAATTTCACAAATTTATGTGACCCGTAGCGTGGTCACAAACTTTTTAAATAAATTCCCGCTCACACACACTCGAGATCAAAAAAATAGCAAAATGAAATTCAAGGAACTACAAAAGTGTAAATACTTAGAAATTACGAAATCAAATTCTTCTTGACTATATTTCAATAAAGTTAAACTATTTTTTTAATAAAACACAAATATATTGCATTCTAAACCGATTATTAGTAGATAAAATAAATTAAACCATTTCTGGAAGTAATATGAACAAGGTTTTTATACTCTGGAATTATAATTATAATTATTAAAATAAACCAAAACGTTGAAAACTAGAGCTCGATTAAGTAACTAGAAAATTGACTAAATCCCCATTACATGATATACCTACTATTCTATCAAACGGTCGATATATTATTGAATTTGTTTTATATATCTGTATATATACACAAAACTAAAGTTTAACGCGACTCGGTCAGTTCTTCAGGTTCAAATTAAACTCTCATTGCCAACGTTTCAGTTTTTATTTTAAACCTTATTCATAGGCAGAAGTATAAATTTTGAAAAATATGGTTTGTAAAATAATTTCCAATGTAATACTTAGTTATTCTGTTTCAAAATTTATACTTCTGTAAGTTTTGTCACTAACCTATAGTTAAAATATCTACTGAAATTTCTTAATTGTAACTAATTGAACTTTTATGTATGTTTGATTTTTGAAAGATTGTATTATTTCTTATATTTCCTCTGTTTTTGTAGGCCCATGAAAAAGGTTTTAAATAAAGACCGAAACTATATATATATATATATACAACTAAAAAATGATTGATCGGGATGCGGTCAGTTTCTTCCACTTTTTAATTCAAACTCTCATTGCCGACGTTTCGATTTTATTCAAAATCTTTTTCATAGGCCTACAAACAGAGGAAAACAAGAATTTTAATACGTATTAAAATTCTTGTTTTCCTCTGTTTGTAGGCTTATGAAAAAGATTTTGAATAAAATCGAAACGTCGGCAATGAGAGTTTGAATTAAAAAGTGGAAGAAACTGACCGCATCCCGATCAATCATTTTTTAGTTGTATATCTGTCACACGGTCGAGAAGTTATTAGTGTTATATATATATATATATATATATAATTTTTCGATGAAAATACGATCCGAAATAGACAAATACAGTTCAAATGTACATAAAGAAACATAGAGAAATTAAAAACACAAACTTACAGTCTCTAATTTTTGGTTAAACCGTCTTCAGGAGAGGTAAAGAAGGGAAACCAAGCGCACTGGTACAGAGACGGTTGGAGACCCAACCGTCTCCATATATATATATATATATATATATATATATATTCGACGGATGTCGAAATATCGAAGTGAGTTCTGTAGTGTCTTTCTGTGTTCTTTTCTCTGTGTTAAATTGGTTATATATATATATATAAAGATATCACATAAACACGTGAAATAACAATCAATGATCAAACCATAATAAGAAAATGGGAAAACAAGACTAAGATCTTTCAACCGTAACAAGCGGTCTTCGTCAGAGTCAAAAACCCAACTGTTGGGTTTCAGAACACCTGATGTTCTGAATAATTAATAACCAGTAATTAGGTTTAAACAACCAATGTCGGTTTTTAAATAATAAGAATAATAATAATAATAACACTAGGTATTTTATGATCCTTTGTGGTTCTCTTGTTACAAAATTTTTGTTTGTGTTGTTTGTTTTCTGTTGGGTGGTGTCCGGTGATGTATTTAACTTGCTTTATTTATGTCGTTAATAAATTGTTTTTTAGCCTTGAAAATGCCAAACAATTTTTAGCGAAACGTTGGCTTTTAATCAGGAGTTGTATGTTTTATGACCAAAATCCTCACGAACCCCTTGTGTGAATATATATATATATATATATACCATGATAAACGAAAAACGGTCCGGCAGGACAGATAACAATTAAAATAAGCAGTGACACATAAATATTTGCAGCAAATATAAGCAGTGACTTTATGAGTCACTGCTTATTTTAATTATATATATATATATATATATATATTAGTTGGTGGTGGAGCCAGAGTGTCGTGTAGTAATTTAGATTTAAGCTGTGAAGCATCCATGAGACCTCTTGATTAAATTATATATTCACTCAAAGTAGCACGGCTGAGACCTGCTCGTGATCAAGTCAAGCTGAAACATGAAATTCGATTTCTCTCCTCCTCCTCTAACTAGGCTCCATTGTTTGAGATTTCCGCGCATTTGAGCCTAATAATTCACAGGCATATATTATCTCCCTCTATTATGTATAACATAAATGTATGCAATAGCATATATATAAAGCCCTTCATAAACACTTTCTTTAAGTATTTGATAACTTTCTTCTTCTGCTGAAGACTTGAAGGGTTTAAGTACCAACAAGTTTTTTTTTTTGAAGATGTTGGCAATCTTTGTATAAATACAGTCAAAAAGCATACTTTCGCGTAGACCCTTTTAATTGTGTTAGTGGTGGTGCTTAGTAATAGTACTATAGCATTGGAGTAGTAGATTCTATTCATACTACTAGATTAAAAAAAAAAACTGGAACATAGACCATTTTGATTTAAAGCTCTTCAATTATCAAGTAACTATCATGCAGACTACTCTGTTTGCTGATATAATTGACATTGGAAAGAGAAGTAAATCATATACGATAGATGACCTGATTTGATATTTTGTTGTTTTTTTATCATAAAATGACATCTTATTTCCACACTAGCAAACGTACCCGTCTTTGACAGAATCAAAAATTATATTATACTTGGTATTCCATAATATCATTAGACATTATAGAATAGTAGAAAATACCATAATTGGTACAGTATTAAGCAAATATCTCTGTATACACCAGATTAGCTGTCTGTCCTTCAGGTTCATGGAAGAACAAACAGTTGGAACCTCTGACTCTTGAAGAAGTAAACTACAGTTGACCATGTGAGAAAACCTTGGTCTCGCTCACTTCAATTCCTGCAGTAGATAAGGGACTTAGTTTTCCCTTGCGACTAAGTTAACGCCATTGTGAAACAGACTCTGAGTTTCCCCTTGCGACTTAGTTAACGCCATTGCCAAACAGACTCTGAGTTTCTCCTTGCGACTTAGTTAACGCCATTGGACAGACTCGAGTCTCTGCGACTTAGTTACGCCATGCGAAACAGACTCTGAGTTTCTCCTTGCGACTTAGTTAACGCCATTGCGAAACAGACTCTGAGTTTCTCCTTGCGACTTAGTTAACGCCATTGCGAAACAGACTCTGAGTTTCTCCTTGCGACTTAGTTAACGCCATTGTGAAACAGACTCTGAGTTTCCCCTTGCGACTTAGTTAACGCCATTGCGAAACAGACTCTGAGTTTCTCCTTGCGACTTAGTTAACGCCATTGCGAAACAGACTCTGAGTTTCTCCTTGCGACTTAGTTAACGCCATTGCGAAACAGACTCTGAGTTTCTCCTTGCGACTTAGTTAACGCCATTGTGAAACAGACTCTGAGTTTCTCCTTGCGACTTAGTTAACGCCATTGTGAAACAGACTCTGAGTTTCTCCTTGCGACTTAGTTAACGCCATTGCAAAACAGACTCTGAGTTTCTCCTTGCGACTTAGTTAACGCCATTGCGAAACAGACTCTGAGTTTCCCCTTGCGACTTAGTTAACGCCATTGCAAAACAGACTCTGAGTTTCTCCTTGCGACTTAGTTAACGCCATTGCGAAACAGACTCTGAGTTTCTCCTTGCGACTTAGTTAACGCCATTGCGAAACAGACTCTGAGTTTCCCCTTGCGACTTAGTTAACGCCATTGCGAAACAGACTGACAGGACCTTGCAAGCGTTTGAACAGAAACGTATAGTGGCTAGGAATCAATGGTATAGCTCATTTACAAAGCTATTTATTCTGAAGAGACAGTAGATCTTCAACTCTGGGAAACACCTTTTCAATGATGTCAAATATGCAATATATTCATATGCCCAAATGAAATTAAAATCAACTAACAAAACCTACTTGCTACACTTGTGTATTTTCAAAATAAACATGTCTGTGAAGTTAGCAAAATACAGCTCAAAGATTCATAACTTAGCTTCTACGCTGAATTTTCAATCCATTCAGAGCCTATATTTTAAGTTAGACATACAGAAATGTACTGCCAAAGTTTCAGCTTTATGTCTTATGGTGACTGAGTTTACTTGTGACAAAATTCTGCAGACAAACCGACAGAAATTTGTCTAAGGGTGGATTCGGTTTCTCTAATATATGAAACGTAAAGAAAACTTGAAATGAGTCAGTTCTAAGCAATGTACAGACAAAATCATTCTTTTATTTATAAGGATATGTGAATTTTTTGTACACCCCCCCTCCCCCACCTGTGCCACTATCTACCATCGTAAAATATACCTGTAAGTTAAAACTGTAGCAATATATTGGATTTGATACAAAACTGATATTATTAACAAGAAAATATTAATACTTTTCTAATAATCAAAAAGATGGTTTTCTGTAAAAATGCCAAGATTTTATGTTAAAATAGAATGAGAAATCTTAAGGAATGGTCACACAATTTGGCTTAATGAAAGTAAACACACTGAATCATCCTGACAAAGGGATGACTTGTTTAGTTGTTTAGCGAATCTACTTCTTAGACATTTAAATACGATCATATAATGTATATCATGCCTTTAACTCCTGAGTACCGTTTAGAAATATATAGCAAAAGTAACAACTACTTTTTTCGAATATAAAATAATGTAATTTTATTAAATATGCACTAACAATAGAAATAAAATATATATTATTATAAATACATATGTAAATTATATTCACCATATGACTCTAGGATAACCTATGATTGGAGGTTATACTTCATTAAATGCTATGTAATGTTTACATAATTTATTATATTATTATAGATTGTTAATGAAGAAGTGTATTTAAATAACTTTGTAATTTTATTTGTAAGATTGTAAATAACGAAGATACATTTACTCTGAAAATAATTTAAACATTATAATGTAATATAAACAATAACATATAAGTAAACGAATTAAGTAAGACTTACATGAAGTGAATAAATAAAATTACAAAGTTATTTAAATACACTTCTTAATTAACAATCTATAATAATATAATAAACGATATAAACATTACATAGCACTTAGTGAAGTATAACCTCCAATCATAGGTTATCCTAGAGTCATATGGTGAATATAATATACATATGTTTATTAAATATTATAAAAAATTTCAAAATAAACACGTGAAATTAAAATCGATGCCTAAATCACAATAAGAAATAAAAAAAAACTACTAAGCTTTCAACAGAACAAGTGGTCTTCGTCAGAGTCAAAACTAATACTGAGTTTTGACATTGATACTCACAATCAGTTTTGACTCTGACGAAGATCAATTTTTACGGTTGAAAGATCTTAGTCCTTTTTCTCATTTCTTACTGTGTTTTGGACGTTGATATTAAATATTGTATAAGTCCCTAACCGTTTTTGCACCAGTGCGCTTGGTTTCTCTTTCTTATCTCTCCTGATGACTGTTCAAACGGAAAATTAGGGGCCGTATGCGTTTTTTATGTATCTATGTTTTTTCTTTATATTGAAATTCAAATATTATCTCGTTAATTAGAACTTATTTGGTTGAAATATACTGTTTATTTTCAAAATATTCGAGGAAAACAAAGCCATGATTTGTTTTTTAACAACTAATGAAAAAATGAAAAATTATTAGAAATGCTGAGCTAAGTTCAATTGTAATAAGGAAGAATGACAATGCATGACAAGGTTTAGTTTCCGCTTAATTCCTCAAAAGATCAAAGGGTCTTGACGTTCATTTCGACTTAACAGGTTCCCCTGATATTATCGACTCCTGAGAAAGTTTAATAAACCTCACTTCATCGTCTTGAAACACTTTTGGAGACCTCCTTTGCAAGCGCTGCTCTCCTATTCATTAATACAACAAAAGTTGTAGCACAGACCTGTAAGGACCTCTAAATTCACTGTTAATAAAAATAAGAATAAAAAACTTCGGTATACCTAAAGGTATAAAAAAATTATAGTATTAAAATTACATTGATTTTTCCTCTTTTTTTTTTGCATGTGCTCAAACCTGGACTGCCTACTCTTCCTAATCCCACGATCCTCAAGGTTTCCTACTTAAACTAAAAATGATGACCACATGACTCCAAAAGTATACAGTACCTCAGAGAATGCAAAGCCTGAAGACCAAACGACCACGAAGACGACACATTCCCTTACTGACTGACTCCCCCATTCTTGACATTGTTTACTGACCCAACAAAAACAGCAGGATGAGAATCTAGCAGTAGTGGGCCTCTGGTCCGGAACTGCTATTTACGACATGCACTGTTGTGCATGGTAATATTCGTTGGTCGTTGGACTGCCTGGTCCAGACTTCAGTACTCATTCATTCTACCCCTATAGTTTTTCCCGCGCAATGTTAATGAATTCGCGGGAAGCGCACTGTCCGTCGGAAAGTACCGTAAGCCCTCGATTCCAAGCCCTCAATACAATGTCAGGCACTCGTCTACTCTAAATACATTTGAGTTAGGCTAAATTTAAGACTCCCAATGTAAATGTAGAATCAATCAATCAATCATTGTGTGGTATTACAAAGGGCCAATCATCGGCCTATAACTGTTCCCCTGTTAAAACTGCCACTGAAACCTAACATAACCCATCTAAATTGAAATTTATTCATTAGTAAAACTATGCACAGAAGTATTTATGCATAATTATAATTTATGAAGAATGAAATCTTTTTGAGTATATATAATTTTTTTACAATTATCTGAATAAAAAAGACATTTTAAGAATCATTTCTGATTACTTAAAGACCATGGCTCCATACACAAGATATCTAAAACCATATTATAAACTGCAAATTCCAGTGTGTAAAATATTTACTCAGTATATATTTTCATTATAATATAATAAAAAGTAACTAAATATAAAAAGATTTTTAATTTCAAACAATCTGTAATAATTTAAAAAATACTATTTTTATCTTTATACGCTATTTTTCTTTATCGAGGTTTGGCAGTAGGTAGTAGGTAGGTATTTGCGTGAACACAGGTTTTTATACAACAAGCACATATGCATGAGTGGTTTTAGTCAAATAGTGGTAGTCTTTGAATGGTAGTAGATACTACCTTGTAGGTAGTAGGCAATGGTAATCAAGAGCCATCTCTTGATAACTTCCTTCTGGGAATGATAAATGTCTCCCTTTTATAATATTAAAATTATTTCTATACATATATTAATTAAAACCATTGTTCATATCTTTAATGTTTGATTTTATTGATCTAAGATCATAGAACTATAAGGTTATAGTACTTAGTTTGATAAATGTTGAAATGAATAAGAAAAAATTTATAAGACGTCTACTTAAATAAATACCTTAGGAATTCTATTGTAGCGATCTCAAGCTAATGAGGATGATTTAAACGATGTTTTTCATTCTTGCTCTCAAAGAACTTGTAAGCTACATTTATCAGAGATAACTTGGCAGATAAATGGGAACCTTAATAACAACAGAGAGAGTTTCTCCTCCTTCTCCATTCCTCATCGACCCTTTTGAAAATGTAATAAGTGCGTCTTCGATCCTCGCCAACCTTTGCGAAGAAAATAAATTTTCACGTATTCCTTTTCTTGTCTTATAACATACAGTCATTCTCAGAAATATTATCAATTCTGTTCAAAAATCTATAAATAATTTCGGTATAAACATACATTTTCCACATAAATACATTGTAATAAGGGGTGTTCCAAAAGTCTTGACCCAATTTGAAGTTCTCATATCTCCTTAACTATGAAGGTATTAACATAAAAGTTTTGCTACTTTAAAGCTAATTACATCAAGTTTTTTGTAAGGCTATTCATTTTTTTATTTCTTTTCAGACCCAATAATGGCGTTCTCTCAACCGGAAAAGGCCTTTTGAATGCTTGAATTTGCAAAAACTGAGTCATGCACTGTTGTTTAACGTGCATTTCGCAGAAAATTTGGAAATGAGCCACCATACAGGAAGTCCATAGTGAGATGGCATAGTAAATTCACAACGGATGAGTGCTTATGTCCAGCTAAAAGAACGGGACGCCCCTCAAACTCAAAGCACGAATAACAGAAGCTGTTTCAACCACTGACAATGCAATGCTGGGACGCGTTTGGCAAGAATTTGACTATAGGCTTGATGTGTGTCGTGTAACAAATAGTGCTCACATTGAACATCTTTGAACATTTTATGTAAAACTTGAAATAACAAGCTTTCTGATTTTTCCAGATGCGTTTTTATATCTTTAATACTTTCCGAGATATTCAATGTCAAAATATGGGCAAGACTTTTGGAACACCCGTATATTTCAATGTAGGTTAAGAAACATAAAGAAATTAAAGTGCGATTGGTTTCTCTCTCATATATTTCTTGAAGACTGCTCATATCAAACATTAGAGCCTGTAAGTGTGTGTTTTTAATTGCTCTATGTTTCTTTAACTACATTGATATATATTTCTTCGTTTCGGAGCATAATTTCATCGAAAAAGTGTTGTAATATATTTCAGTATATCTCATAGCAGTAGTTTTATTCTGTACTTTCGTTTTGCGAACATCTTTTTTTTTTTAGAATTATTAGTAATAATGTCTGTCATACCTCGTAAAGTTTCTGTAGAGCTCGACCGGTTTCGGGTCCGTCTGGTTCCCATCTTCAAGAGCAACTGATCAACTGACTGTATTTTATTTTTCCTTGCAATCTACCTAAACTTGTTATCTACATTGTGGAATCAGTGTTGTCTGTATCTCTTGAAGATGGGAACCAGACGGACCCGAAACCGGTCGAGCTCTACAGAAACTTTACGAGGTATGACGGACATCATTACTAATAATTCTAATATTACTAACCTCAGTGGAACTAACCCAATTATCTTTCTTTTCTATTTTTAGGTTACTGAGAAATTAATTATGGCGTATCTCTTAAAGAGATAGCTCGAAATATTTAATTTCTTAAATGCAATTTAGCAGATTGAACCAAAAATATTTCTAAAAAAAAATGAGCTAAACAGTTTAAATGATGTAATTTTTTTGAGGGTTGAGGTCTAATGATTTTAAACTAGTCCTTTTGCCGACGTTTCGACATATATTTATGTCATCTTTAGGGCTACAACATAATTGTTTTACAATTAGCACTACTATTACTACTATTTGGTAATTTATTACTTTTTAATATGTACAGTAACAGAGAGGAATTTATTGATAAGTCAGTTATTTCGACTATGGATTTTTTTTTTATATTGACATAAGGATATTGTTATAATTATTCTATTGCTTTTAAAATTATTTCATAAGTATAGAGATCACTATTTGATTACCTATAATCAATATAGACATATATTGACATATTATCATATCATATAAATATATGTCGATACGTCGGCAAAAGGACTAGTTTAAAATCATTAGACCTCAACCCTCAAAAAAATTACATCAAATAAATATTGGGTCAAGAAAGCAAATTATGATAAACAGTTTAAAGCCATATTGCCTCTATAATAAAGTTTGCTTCATTACCCATTTTGTGTTTTTAAAATTATTTTTGTTTCCCGAACTATTACTATCTTTAGAGAGTTGTAGTATTGCCATTCATAGTGAACTTATACTCCACTGAAATTTATTAAAAATTAAATTAAAGTTAAAAGAAAGTATTAAAAAGAAAGCAAGAGAAGTAAAAACGTCCGTTGAAATGAGAAAAAAGTCGGCTAAGATTGAATCTGAAAGTTTTAAAGCAGTACAATGAGGAAGAAGAAAGTTCAGTGTACATAGTTCTTTTGGACGAAGCAAAATTTGATTCAGAAACATGCCTGGTAAATCTTTATACTTATAAAATTTTGATATTTTTGTTTAAATATTTGCACGCTGTAAACTGAATAAAATATTAGAAATTTTTGTGGGAATCGAACCGATGCCCTTGGCATTGGAAGTCCAGCGTGCTACCGTCTGCATCACAGGGACTATAGCATGAAGCTTCCAAAACCTGATATAAATGACATCCAAGCATTAAATAATAGTTTTTCGACCTAAATTATAATGATTTAATTATAATAAATTTAGAAAGAGAAAATTTAATGAATAATCGACTAGAATATGAAATAATGATTTAATATATCAACAAATCATATTTATTATAGATAACAGAATTTTTAGAAATTATCAAATTAATATAAGTAAAATATTAACAGCACTCAATTACGTTCGTAATAAAAAAAACACTTTGTCAAAATGTATTATGGCATAAACATTTCCTTCTTTGATATATCTATTTCAACAAAAATTATAAGCTCCCGATACATCAGAAGGTACAAGATAGTTCTTAATAAAATTAATTCTCTCTAATATGTTCTTTATTAGAAATGAATTACTTTGGAGTTTATCTGTATTTATGTGAACATGATTGCATTAAAAAGAAAGCTGTTGGATGACCCGACGGGTCACGGCTAGTCTAGTTAAATCATAAATCTGTCATTTACTTTGAATATTGGATAAAACATATGACACCCAAAAGGGTAATTATTACGCTCCAGGGGTAGTCAAATGGTTCAATTGTAACTCACTACGAACATTAATCATTCAATAAAAAACGGTACATGAATAATCATTTTTGTTTTAATTCAACTCTTTTTAAATAAAACACTTTTAACAATAACACTAACGAGAATTCTATTTGTACTTTTCTGTAAGTCAAATAGAGTAGGATTAAAAAAAAAACACGATTTCGAGATTTACATCTCCTGAAGTTCCCTAAGTATATTTGTGAAGTTTTTTTGGTATGTTTATATATTTCACTTAATAAACTTACATCTCCTGAAGTTCCCTAAGTATATTTGTGAAGTTTTTTGGGTATGTTTATATATTTCACTTAATAAACGTAAAGATGATCCAAACTGGACACAATACGAGTTTAAAATCGAAGAAGAATAACATAGAGTAAAGAAACACATTTACAAACTCAAATTTTCGGCCAATTTGTCGTCAGGGGAAAGAGTTAGACCAAGCACGTTGTAGACGCAATGGCAGGTAACCCGTTAAGTAACGGTAAGTAAGTTACTTGCCGTTGCTTATACAACTTGCTTCGTCTCGTTTTCTCTTTTCTTCTGAAGATGGATTGCCCGAACATTTGAGTTTATAAGTATAGTTCCTTACTCTGTGTGTTACTCTTCTTCGATTTCGAACTTCTATATGTACGAGTATATAACAAGATTTCATGGGAAATACTTGGAATAACAATCAACGTCCAAACTACTTGGAATAACATACCATACTTGGAATAACAATCAACGTCTAAACCACAAGAAGAAATGAGAAAACAAGTTTACCCTAATATTCCTATTGTCCTTTCCTGTACTTTATACCCTTTCAAATACCTCTCTTCCCTCCCACTCCTCTCAGTCTCTTAAGAGACGTTTCTACATCTTTGGTTCCAGTTGGATTCAACTCTGATGAAGACCGCTTGTTACAATTGAAAGTGTTCACTCTTTATTTCTTATTTCTTATTGTGGTTTGGACATTGTATATGAATATATGCAGAAGAATAACACGTGTTGCAATGTTTAAACTACAAGGAAAAAAAAGAAATCAATAGAAATAAATGCTCTGATGGCTTTAACTTTAGGTCGTCAGAGAACAAACTAACAACTATTCCATAACTTTAATGTTATCTTCTTAGTTTTTACTTTGTTTGCTCTCAGATGACATAAATTGAAAGGTCTCAGAGCATTTATTTCCTATGGTTTTCCTTTTTTCCTTGTGGTTTAGACTTCACTGGTATGCGTATGTGAATAATAAGCCCAGTAGACCTTCCCATTGCCTCTTATGCCAGTTCTCACACAGTCAGTTTTAATGACTCTTATCGTGTACAGGTTCTTAAGATTCCTGATCCAACACTAATGCCACTTTAAGAGTTTCAGAAGGAGGCATTATTACTCTCCTGGCTGGTAAACCTGCTCATGGGCTTAACTTTAATCATTATTTCTTCTTTAGTATTTTTAACAATTTTATTTACTTATCTCTTTCCCTCTTGGTTTTCCTGTTAATGTTTAATATCGGAGTCTCAGTGCATTAAACATTCTGTACTAAACTAGTAATGGCTCGCCCATTACTAGAATAGGTGCCAAATAATAAATGAGCGAAATTTTCCCACCCTAAGACAGCACCAATTAGCGTGAGCATAGCAAAAAAAACATATTTATTTAAACTACTACTTGTTTTAAGCAATTAACAAATAAGTTGAATGAATATTTACATTATAGATTAATTAAAAGATTTGATTTAATTTATAAAATAAAATTAGAAACATAGGAAGTTTTAGTTTTTTTTTTATATAATATGTTATTTACTCTACTAACAGAATAAATAATGCACTTAATTACTCGCCCAATGGAAGAGTAAACTAAAGTAAACAGAGATGAGGTTATCTGAAAAATTCAGTTTAGCCAAATATTTAATTTTAACACCACGACTGGTCATTACTAATAGAATTCATTAAAATGTCCTTTCTGATAAGAGATAAGCCGTGTAGTCTAGTTTGAGATGTATTTAGATGAATTCATTATTAAGAAAGTTAATGATTTAAAGTAATTTGAAATAATAAAAAATCTGACAGGAAATAAAACTACATATAGAGTTTACAATAAAAAGATTTCACATAAACACGTGAAATAACAATCAATGATCAAACAGGAATAAGAAAATGGGAAAACAAGACTAAGATATTTCAACCGTAACAAGCGGTCTTTGTTAGAGTCAAAACCCAACTGAAGAACTGAAGTGTTGAACCCAACTCAGTCGGGTTTTTACGTCGGGTCGGGCTTCTTACGATTGAAATATCTTAGTCTTGTTTTCCCATTTCTTATTGTGGTTTGATCATTGACAGTTTACAATATTCACAAATGTTAGAACTATCCACAAAAACTACTATCTCTGAGTTCTACTATCTCTGGTCTAAGTTTAAAATAATGTACATAATTTTGTAGGAAAATATCACAGGGGAACAATTAAACGTTATAGGAAAATTAAATTCCAGGGTAACCTAGTAGTTAAGCTCTCGCCTTTGAACTGGTAGATCAGGGGATTGATAACAATACAAAAAAAAATCAAGGAAAGTTGTTTGGAGTTTAGTGATTATTCAAATCAAAATCGGTTTGTTTAGCAAGAAAGGTAGAACCTCGGATAATTCGCTTTGATAATTATTTCGCAACTTATAATTTTCATCGGAGATTTAAGATGAAATCTTGATTAAAAGATATTAATCACTATAGGAGATTGTATTCCATTCAAAAAGCCATTAGTGCTTAATGTAGGACTAACTTGATATTATTGTTTAGATACTATAGTAATAAGTTGCTTGATGGCTACTTGATTGCGAGGCAGGATTCCATTTCTGGTAATCTCATATTAATTATAAGCTCTTTAACTTTGAAATGAGAACAAACATGGACCAACTATGGTCTATAAGATTTGATAGGGAGACAAAGATGGAATTATTTCTCCTTTTCTATGAAGGAAATAACAAAAAGGGTAATCAACGTATATCAACGTATAAAAATCCACTGCGCCATGAGCCAACTCAACTGCCAACTTTTGTATTGTAGCCATTTTGTAACAGATGGAAAAGGACGTTACTTATACGTAACTTACGGATGCTCGACTTGTTTACACACTGCAAGCAGTAGCAAAACTTTCAGACAAATAGTTGAAAATAAATGCCTATGGCTTATGGCTGGAGCACTTTTGATATGCCAGAAATGTGGATACTGAAACAGACCTCAGGTTAGAATCAACAGATTGGTGATAAAAAGTGATGGAACGAGTACTCGGGATCGGGAATCGGAAATATCAAAACTTTTCTAGGTATCGGAATCGGAGAATTTTAATCGAATCTCCGATTATGAAAATATCTTTGAAATAAATACAGACAGTATGTAACTGATACTTGTTTAACAGAGATTTCAGTTTTCTAGAGAGTGCCAGCGTGGCTGTTGTCCAGCTGGATTATTTGTTTTTATTAATTCTTAGCTAGTAAACTTTGAAATCTTAACTATCACACACACCACACACAAACATACCACACTAATTGTATCACCTATAATTTGAGATGCTAATGTTCTTACATTACAATCTAAGAATATTGGCACTTAAATATGAATCTGCAATTCCAAGGATATTACAAAGATTTTTTTTGTCGAAACTTTTACCCTTTGCATTTCATGTCAGAAGACTTTTTTATTTTTACTTTACTATAAGTAAAGTATAGTGATCGTGAAAAAATTCGATCTCGAGATTTTGACGGAATTACATGTTTTGAGGTACCAGAAGTCGTTTTATGAAGTTTTTACGATGATGTCTGTGTGTGTGTGGGTGGGTGGGTGGGTGGGTGGGTGCGTGTGTTAGCATTGCTTGTTACCACGCTACGGTCCAGAATCTTTGATGGATCAAGTTGATATTTTACACAAAAATGGGCCCCATTTAGACGAAGATCCCTATTGTTTGGGAAGAATTATGCATGATGGGAAAGTCACTTTTTTTGCCAAAAACCGTTTTTTTTAAAACATTTATTTCTCTTAAACTACTAACCCTAGAGTTTTGAGATTTTGACATTATCTTTGAGGTTACAAATGGAACAAACGAAAAATATATTCAGAATTTTAAGACAACAGGAAATATCTTTTTTTCAATAAAATGTAAAAATTTTGACTTATAATTCAATCTCAAACCTTGTGAGAGCGATACAAGCCATACTGTTTGACGGACAAGAATGAAACTATGCCTATAAATAGAACATTATATGGACAATGAGTTGAGATATTTTTTTCTAAAATTACATTCGCTAAAGGGGCGTTAGAGTACGATTTGTGTTTTCAGAAAATGTTTTTTTGACGCTAAACGGCTCGTTAAAAAATTATGAAAATTTGACCAAAAATGGAACAAAAAATTAGCAATTCATAAAAAAAAAATCATGAAGTTTCAATTACGGAAAAGATCAATAACGATATAAAAACTTTTTGTTTATCCTAGACTAAGAGATCACCTGCTATACTTGTCAAATTTTTTGTATTTTTTTACATTGTTTACATTGACTTAGAAATTTTTTGAGCGAATCCACTGAGATAAAATTGATGTTTCTAATGGAAAAATGAAAATATATTATTGATTTATAAGAGATGTAAGAGGAAGAATATTGTGCAGGTAAATGATAACACTCATTAAAAAAAAAATCGTATATATGTTATTTGAGAAAGGGGAAGGAAAATGATCTTATTAAATACTAAGAAGCCATAAAATTCCCAGTATAATAATTCTGTTAAAAACCAAAAATGTAAAAGATAATTCAAAATATAAATCTTTCGTTTAGAGATTAATAACTGTAATTATCGTACATCTTTAATTAACAAATCACCTTAAAACAACATTTTCTTCGCTGTTTAAGAAGTTTTTCAGAGAAAAAAAGGGTATTTTACTGTTTTAAATTTGAAAATTTTACATTAATATTCAATGTAGAAGGATGTTAAGTAAACGATGTAAGAAATCTACTGGCTATTTGAACAATAGCCATGTTCTCTTGTAGGATAATATTTCGTTTCAAGAAATGTTCACATTGGTTTTTCAAAAATGTTATTACTGCTGTAGTTATATTAATGAAATTATTTGCAAATAATAAATTATTTGTGATGTACAAAAATAAGCTTATAAATTGATATGTCCTTCAATCACTATCTGTACTACCTCACGAATGCAATGCTAATAATTATATCCCATTTAGATATTTATGTTATGCTTAAATGATACGTTATGTTTTATATACTCAAGAAATTTGACATTGAGTTACTTATAGTAAAGTAGAGTGTAGGCCACTCCAGATTTTTTTTTTTTTTTGTTAAAACAAATTTATTTGAGCACATTCTCACTACATGATTAATAAATGTACTTTGTCTATAAAGCATTTGATTTTTAATCCTGCTTCAAGCTCTGAAAATAAGCATTATCAAATGCTTATATTAAGCATTAATAAGCAAAATAAGCATCAATTGCAGGTATCGGAATCGTTAAAAATTTTGGTATCGTCCCATCACTAGTAATAAACCTAACCGATTCAAACTCCCTTGTACAACGACTATCGCTAAGAATTCCCTAACAGCTTCCCTCTTAGAAGCTGTAGTTTAAATATGAACTTGAACCATTCCTAGGCTGACAAATCTTTCACGACTCAAGGACATGTGACTGAAACACCAAACGACACACAGTAGCGTAAACTGACAAACTAAACAGTACACTACAGGCATTTGCTAACTAAGTCCACAATCACAGAAGTACAAGTAATTTAGCAGTACTGCACCTGTGACCTGGATCTGCTAATAACAAATTCATTGGTCGTTGGTTAGAAGAGATAATTGAAGGATGCAACAATTGTAAATGGAAATATTTCGTTAATAAATCGGATAGCAAGGGTGTACTTGGGATTGGGAATCGGAAATATCGGAACTTTAGTGTATGTATACATTAAACTTATACATACTTTAATGTATGTATAACTAATTCATGTAAAAAGTGGTCAGAAATATTCAATATGTTCGTTGGTTTTTGGTCGTTGGTGACACGCTGACCAGTTGGCACCCGGAGGTTGTCGTAGCATTAGTAGTAGTCTATATGCTACGTTGCCAAACCATTTATTATAGAAACAAAATATATCATTTTTAACATTTATGGATTTTTAACATTATATTTGTGAAAACATAGGTTCTTTTAAATTATAATACTTTAATGTTGCAAAATTTGCATGAATTAACTTTGTATAAAAAGATTTCACATAAACACGTGAAACAACAATCAATGATCAAACCACAATAAGAAATGGGAAAACAAGACTAAGATCTTTCAACCGTAACAAGCGGTCTTCGTCAGAGTCAAAAACCCAACTGATATGTATTGTAGATTGTACATTGTAGATATGTATTGTAGATTCTACAGGAAATAGATTTAGACGAAAATCAGAAAGGAATTCAAAATTTTGATAATTTATGACGATGTTCCAGAAGATGAGATGACTGTAATCGAATAAATTTAAATTTCTGCATAAAAATAAAAATTAAACAAAAATATGTAAATCTGCTTAATATACTTGAAGCCCTCCCCTGAGAATAAGCCCTAGCACGGATAACTAAAAATAAAGTAAGACAGTGTCTTATTTTTGGAAAAAGACGGTACTTCTCTCACCGACGTTTCGACATGTATTTCTGTCATCTTCAGAGTTAGACCATGTTTTCTACAATTAGCACTATTACTACTACAGTATTGGCTATTGGTTACATTTTAATTTTTTTACATGAAGAGTGATAGAGAGATAGTGATTTATGTATATGGTATCACAAGTATGTATTTTACCATTGATATATATGGATTTTTGTTTATTGCTTTTACATTTTTTCAGAAATATTTGCTTACAGAAATCTGTTTTTTTTTAACATTTCAATATTTTTTCAACTAATGAATGTTGATAAAAATAAAATATATTATTGTAATTGCAAAAAAACGTGTTCTAGCCCCGAAGATAACATAAATATATGTTATTTATTTCTTCTTTTCATCGGCGAGAGAAGAAACTTCAATCATAAAACCTCAAACCACAACAACAAAAAATTATATAATAATATATTTTTACAATATTATTTTAAATATTATAAAATATTTGCTGTACCAACGCAACTTATTACTGTAGACTTCTCGGGAAACATTCAAAATTGACACTCCACAACAAAGTGCTGTTATTTAAAACATTACTGGGACCAATCTGGACTTGAACTATGGGGTTGTGCAAAACATGCCAACATTTCTAAAATACAATCATTACAATCAAAAATCCTCGGTACCATCACTAATGCACCTTATTATGTCACAAACCACACTCTTCATAGAGACTTAAAAATCGCTTTTATACATAATTTAGCCATTGATCGTTACAAGGCGTTTCATACCAAACTTTCCTTTCACCCAAATCCACTCATAAAAAACCTTGCTCCTTCTTCACCTTCCCAGAATCCCCGAAGACGACTTAAGATGGCCGAGAGATCTACTGCCATTATGATCCAGAATCAGGAAACGAAGTGAAAAGTTTCATTCTTTGCTCATGTTTGTCAAAGTTATTTGTATTACTCACACTACATATGTTTGTTACGCATCATATGCGTAGTTGTATATTTAAATAAATACGTTAAAAAACAATATTATTTTACTATTTGGTGTTTATAAGTGTTGTTAATAGAGGACAATTGAAAGCAGTAGTTCTGTGTTATTACTGTTGACTTGAGTTGAGATATAGAGACCTCTTGCTCCAAGGCAAAGTGGTGTTAGCATTTGAATGGGTTTGTCGTAGGTGGCTCTCATGGACGAAGGAGCCAAAGTGTTTCTCAAGCGACAACGAATGGCGTCAGGATTCACATCACGTCCCCCACAGTCCACCCCCGCCAGCTTTATATTAGATTACCCTCACCTCTGTATACATCCCTTTTATCAGCTATTTGATACTAGTCCAAGCTATGCTTTCACTCACAAAATAAATAATAATACACTAATCCCTCGCTAGTTCGCGGTTCAGTTTTCGCGGGGTCCTAAAATGTTCAATTAAAAATTAAAAAATATAAAAAAAATATTTAACTGTAATTGGAGTAAAAAATAAAAAAAATACAACTCGTAATACAAAAGTACAGTAGTTAGTATTAGAGAAGAAAATATACAGGATTCTTCTTGTACGATCGAGAAAGATATCAAACAACCAGTGACTTACTGGGTCAAAATATATTCTACAGTATTAAATTAAAGGCTAATAAAAGCTATTAAAAAATATTCAATAAAGACTAAAAATTAATGAAAAATATTAAAACATAATCATTGTAACAAGAGAATAATAAAAATATGAAAAAATAGAAGTTGAAATTAATAAAAAAAATAACCAAAGATGTTTGCTTTGATCTGATTGACTAATTCATAACGCCCAACTTGCAGTTTACCACGCCCTTGTGAATCTAAGCACTACACATTAGTCTTTGTTCAGAATTATTTCTTATTTTTTTCTTTTTGTTTTTCGTTTTAATTTACAACAGAGTACAGTATTCAGTAAGGTCAGGATTCTCTCTCTTTGCTGGAAAGGTCGTTGTTTGAGGTTTAGAGGCTTTTATAAAGGCGCATCCATTATTCCCAGATTTTCGCTTTTCGCGGGTGTCTTCGGTCCCCATTATCCGCGAAAAGTGTGGGATTACTATATTTACAATTTAATTATTCTCAATTCCTAAATTTCTTAAATACAACATAAAGAACGTAAATCAGAAATATTCCTTCTAATATTTTATTGAATACAATCAATAACATTTTTCGACAGGAGTTAAAATTGAAAAAAAATATTAGTAATAAAATACAATTTGTATACAATAAAATGCAATTTTATATACAATTGTATATAAAAATATATAACATTGTAGGGTAAAAAGCTAATGAAATGGTCCTCACATATAAAAAGTTAATGGTATAAACAACGCGTTTCGAACACGTAGTGTTCTTCCTCAGACATTAACTAAAAATACAATGTCATCAGAAAATAATCTATAATACAAAGTAAATATAGTAAAGGTAATATAGTAAATATAGTAAGGTAAATATAGTAAATAAAATAAGGAAGAGAGTAGGAACCTAAGAGTGAGTCTCTATGGTACAACTGACTGGAAATAGGATGGACGTGGGTGAGGGTATGGAGTGTACATCTGTTTCATATTGGAAGACAGGTACACTTCTTTGTTATTTACTTTTTTTACCTAAAGGTTAGGCTGAGCCTTTACATTTGCTGTAAGACTAAGTGTAGGAAACATATTGAAAATATTACACAGAGAACTATAACGAAATACAAACAACAAATATAGGAATAAAGAGAAAATAGTACTTTTTTATATATATTTATATATATATATAATTTAGTATATATAATATATATATAATTTAGTATATATTATATATATATAATTTAGTATATATTATATATATATATATATATATATATAATAACAAAAGTTGCACACTTGGGATTTGTTAATTCCTGAGGAAGAACACTGCGTGTTGGAAACACGTTCTTTATACGATTAAATTTTTATATTTGGAGACTATTTCATTAGCTTTTTACCCTACAATAACACCACAGTAAATACCACTTAATAACTGATTGCACTACGTTAGAAATATATAAAATGTTATTCATTGTTTTCTTATCAGACCACATATAGTCATCACTATTTTTCATTCTTTATCAAGGTTTATTCCAGTGTCCAACAGTAAAACACCTTTAAGCTAACGTTTGATCTATATTTGTAAACATCTTCAGGGCTAAATCAATACAAGAGAAAATTACAGAAATTTGAAGAAAAAAGTAACTTATATATTTTTTTTATGTTAGTATAATTAATTTCTGTATTATTGTTGAGATAAGTAACAAAAAAAATTTAACATAAATTTTTTTCTTGTTACAAATATTAATTTCTGTATTGATGTAGCCCTGAAGATGTCTACAAATATAAAGGAAACGTTGGCTTAAATGTGTTCTTCTGTTTGACCCTGGACCAAACCTGGATAAAGAAAGAAAAATAGTGTAAAATATTCACATTATTTAATGATAAAATAAGCCTCTAATTATTTTTTCCTGTACCTTTAAGTCTAATTAGCCGCTTTAAAATCTAAGTCATATCTAGGAAACATTTTTCTTTCGACTAGTCTCTTTAAATTTTTTCTTTTCTTTCTCTATATCCTATGACACCTCAAAAGACCTCTAAATATGTTTTCCTCTACGTTTATCGTCTAACTAGCCACTTTAAAATCTTTTAATCATAACTACTTCTATACTATTTTATGACTTACTAAGTCCATACTACCGTAGTATATAGTATGTAAATGAGTTTGCGTCTAAACACTAGTCAGCAACGCTCTAGTTTCGAACTTTTATCTGACCAGTCTTGAAACACGAGCCAAGGAGTCAAGCATGCGCGCAAGTTGTTAAACACCCAAAGACGAAATACATGAACAAAGTATTTTTTTTCTTTATCATGTTTAGGGAGGATGAGAACTGTTTCAATTTTTTTGGACTATTTTCTCTGCCTCTATTTCATTGAGAAAGAAAGCGCACTAAGAGCGTATACGTTGAGACCCGATATTTGGTGAGCTATGGCTGACCGGTAAGTAAGACCGTCCGACATATATTCCCCGATACATGGTCACTAATAGAGGAAAACATATACAGTGTGGATTTCATTCTAAGCACTGACTTGATTATTTATATTTGTTTTTAAAGTACAAATTTGCTACAATATTTTATAAAATATAAATAAGTATGTTTCATAATTGTAATTGATACTTAAAGTAATGCTTTCTGTCAGAGCATAAGGCATGTGCTGTTTGTTGACTGTGCGGTTGGTATCTATATTTACGTGTATCAGACATCCCAGTCAATGAACGCAGTGACATTGAAGTCGATGAGAGTTGCAGATAAGGCATCAGCCACGATATCTGTTTTGCTTTTGAATTATTTTAAATCAAGATTATGTAATAAGATAGAGGACATTCCTATCGCACTATTTTTACACTTGTGCTTTCCACACTGTTCAGTTGATTGTGATTTGAATTTATTCTACAGGTTTTCAATCACAAACAGAGGACCTGAAATCCTCAAATTCCCAAATTAAAACTAATGACTTCTTTTCAAAGCTGCTAGCTTAGCTTAGTTTAGGTTAGGTTAGGTTGCAGTGGTAGTCTCACAGGAGACCACACATATACCAAACATTGTCCCTCTGTGACGCAATACAATGAACATTCTACTAGACTGGGAATCCTAAATTTTGCCGAACTCAAGTGTACATATTTGGAGTAGGCAGCTTCAATGAGTGCCTGACATTGTATAGGCTCGGGATTGACATTGTAAAGTCCTCTCAAAGGAATCACGTGAATAAATCGAGAACCAGAGTGGGTATTGAACCTCGGATATACCAGTCCAGAGGCGAGCATGTTGCCACGGCGCTACCCTGGCCCCTCTTCAACTATGCTGTTTTTATTCACGTTATTAACCATTCTAGATGTGAAACAGATAGACAAATATCTTTACTCTAAATTTATTTGAGAGTACTGCGCCTACAGCACAGTTTGATGCATCATTAGTTAGAATGGATCGCTTACTAAAAGCAGGTAACTAGAGTACTGGTTGGTTTTCAAACAGTATTTCTAGTGCTTTAAATGAATTCTTAAAGTCCAAGTTTTGATGTCTATGTCTGAGTCAGTACGTAACATTGTAGATAGGAATTTAGCGATTGTGTCATAGCTTGCAATGCATTTCCTATTTTTGCTTAATTTGTTTTTGTGTTTTTAAAAGAGAAAAATCACTTATAGTCTCTAACTCTGAGGGTTAGGTCTATGTCAGGGACCAGGTTAGCCTTATGGCGATGTGCTCATCTCTAGACTGACAGGTCTGGGGTTCAATACCCACTTTGGTCCTCGATTTATTCACATAGTAGGTGAATAAATCTAAGTACGTCGTCCTTCTGAAATGAACTTAAGCCGTCGATCTCAAGCCTCTACAATGCCAGGCACTCCTTAAAGATCCCTACTCTAAATACACTTGAGTTAACCAAAATTTAGAACTCCCAATGTGGAATTTTCATTGTATGATATCACAAAGGGCCAATGTTTGGTCTATGTGTATTCTTTTGCGGGACTACCACTGCAACCTAACCTAGTTCTATTTCCGTCGCTTGAGATGATATATTCTAAGAATAAGAGTTCCTGCTGAAAGAATTACCTCTGTTATAAATGCATTTCTATCTTCTTATAAAATCTAACTGCACTATAACACTGACTATAACTTACTTCCGATAAACAAAATAGTCCTAGCTGCATTGATATAAATGAAGTGACGATATTGTTTGACAATGACCTATATCATGACTTATCCACTGTGTTTACTCATACATTTCCACAACACCAACATTAACATAAATAAATTAATTAAATTGGTTTTCTATAAATACGATTACACTTTTCCTTAGAGTAACGCTGCCTGTAGTTATGTACCTTAGGGTTTATAACACCGTTCAACTATGAACACAATTAACTTTTTATCATATAAAATAGTAATTTTATAAGTTTGAAGTATTATTCAGAATTTATATAGTTTCAGAATTTATAAACTTTAAATTAATGCTTTAATTAAATGTAAGGTGCAAACTTAGATTCTCTCTTTCTCTCTCTCCTCTCTCTCTCTCTCTCTATTTAACTATCTATCCCTTCCTGCCCCTCCTCCTATCTTTCTATCTCTATTTCTCTCTCATATCTATCTACCTATTTCTTTGACCCTTCCTCCCACTCCATCTATCCGTCTCTCTCTCTCTCTCTCTCTCTCTCTCTCTCTCTCTCTCTCTCTTTCAGTTTCTATCGGAGACACACACACACACACACACACACACTCACACACACACACACACAGACATTCACATTCACAGATATATGTTTACTGCTATAGAACCTCAAATGGTCAGCAGGGAGTAATAGACTTTGAAGAGGTGCTCAAGGGTCTATAGACCTCCTTTTGTGAACAACGATCTCTACCCAGACTCTCCAACCTTCAATCACGTACCACCTCTTTTATATCTCACAAATATGTTTACTGCTGTACTGTCCAATACGATTGAAAGTAATATTGTAGTACTACAATATATGTATCAATGATCAAACCACAATAATAAATGGGAAAACAAGACTAAGATCTTTCAACCGTAACAAGCGGTCCTCGTCAGAGTCAAAAACCCAACTGTTGGGTTTTTGACTCTGACGAGGATCGCTTGTTACGGTTGAAAGATCTTAGTCTTGTTTTCCCATTTCTTATTGTGGTTTGATCATTGATTGTTATTTCACGTGATTATGTGAAATCTTTATATATATATATATAAATACCTAATATTTTTATTTTAATAGGTTTAGAAAAGTTTTAAATAATAATTCTCTAAGATAGGTAAAAACTTCTGATATTAAAAAATTACGGTGCACTATAGTGAGCTTCTATTTAATGGGACGCTTAAACTGATGCTGGGAAACTAAATACTGGATGTCGGGATCAATTTTACGTGCTCGCCTCTGGACTGGTTTAATATCCACTCTGGCCCTCTATTTATTCGAGTGGAAGGTAAAAAAAAATCTGATCACGTCGCCCCTCAGAGAGAACGTTAAGCACTGTCTGTCAGGATAAGATTTCAGGTACTCCCAACTCTCCAATTCACTTGAGTTAAAAAAAATATAGAACTCCAAATGTGGAATCACACATCACATAGAGTTATATGTGTTCTTCAGACAGCTACTGCAACCTAACCTATGAACAAAATATGTAGTAGTCTGTCGCAAGAGGGATAGTAAACATAGAATAGCTAAATAGAAGCATGAAATCGTACAGCCTTAATAACATCATACAGGCACAAAATGACGACTAAAGGAGGTGTAGAGCCCTCTACAGCAACGGTCTTCAACCGGTGGGTCACGAAAGGGTTAAAGGGGGGTCGCAAAATATTTGAAATTGTTATTTTTAAATAGAAAATAAAGGACTAAATTAAATAAATAATTTATTTATTATTAATGTGGCACAAGAATCTCATTAAAGTTACTATTGATGAAATTTATTTTAATTTTCTCTATTTTATTTATTGTTAATTTTATTTTTGTTCTCACTAAAGAGTCACGAATAAATTTTGGCGTCAAAAATAGGTCGCGATGTAAAAAAGGTTGAAGATCCCTGCTCTACAGTACCTCTAGTCTTCAGTGCCACGAGGATCGGCTCCCAACATTACTCCATTCCTAGTGCCAATACGAGTTAATGGAATTGGAATCACCTGAGCCAACTGAATAGTGACACGTTGTGCAGGTGGTTGTCGGCACCGACTCAAACAAACAAAAATGTGTCACTGTACTGTCCAATACGATTAAGTGTATTATTGTAGGTATACTACAATAGATAGTATACACCTATATAAAGTATACATATAGTATTAGACACTTCTACAATACTAATCTTACTATGCTTTCGCTCATCTGGCAACTAACAAGTTATTCATGTCTCCGTAATGATCAGAATTTTCAAATTTGAAAAGATATATATATATTTCAACTAATAAATATTATTGATTATACATAGAACTTATAGCTAAATGTATAGATTGAGCTTCTACGTTTTCATGATGAAATCGTAAGAATGTATATATGTTGCGATAAATCATTAAATTGATTTATGTCTTGGAAGCTGCAGACGACGGAATGACAAAAATGTTGAAAAAATACGATTTTAAAGTGTGTACTAGAACGAGAAAATTTAAATTTTTTGTTCCAGTCTATAAAAAAATACTTTTTGTACACTATCCATTTTTTCAACTCTAAAAGTCTGGGGAGAAAGTACACGATATTGTCCTTCGTTTAACCTTTTCGAAGAGCTTTCATCGACGAATCTTGACGAATAAAGACATGAGATAGTATAACAAGGTTTTGCAATAAACATGAAATAAAAACCAACGTCTATACAAAAGTAAGAAATCAGAAAAAAGACTAAGAGCGTTCAAATAAAACAGTTGAAACCACATGAATTGAACTGATCTCTCAAATACTAATATGCAACATATGTTGATATATCATTTCTTATTATCCTTTCTTAGTAGGCCTATTAAAAAAGTTTTAAAATAAAATTGAAACGTCAACAACGAAAGTTTGATTTTGAGCTTAAACAATTATCCGAATCCCGATTATATAATACACCTATTAAATCAAACGGTTGGTATATTATTCAATTTGTTATATAAACTAATGGCTATACAAATTATTTAAAAAACATTGTTTTACAAAATTACTATTGGTTGACTTCAGTTTAAACTTTACAAATGGAATTAAGGTAAAACGGATAAAAATGTAGTTAATTTTTTTTAAAAATCCCGACTCTATCTCTGAGAGGAATACCTAAATATAATCAAAGAATAAACACTATTTTCTACTTTGCATGCTCAGCTGACCTAGCTAAGCACATTAGAGTAGTTCACTTGATATCACACAGATGAAAAATCTCGAGTAAAGTTTATAACTTAATAAAAGTTTAAAGATTTATTTTAAACTCATTTGTTTTGAAAAAAATTTAATCTAAATATTTTGTTATCACTGGTTTTTAGTTTATTACAAACGCACATAGATTATAGCCGTATTTTCATCGTACAGTGTCTCTACAGGAGGTTAGAATATTACGAAAATTAATTAGCACTGAAACAGAAAGTTAGTTTGCAAATGTCATTCCCTTGAGTTCCTATAAATGTCTGTATTATCACATTCCCAGTCTGGATACATTCCCAGAGATACATAAACCATATATCTGTTTTAAAGTTGGCTCATTAAATCGTCAAAGCACTATTATAATGTTGTTGAATATCTTCGGACAAAGCATTATTATTTCTTTTTTCTGTTTAATGTTGAATTCAATGTGAATAGTTTTGTCGGAGAGGACAGTTGTAAGTGGTACCACGGATTAATTTAATTCGTTCTGGACCGACTTCGTATATCGAAATGCTAGTATGTCGAAACTAATTGTCCAATAAGAATACATTATTATTTTTCCATTAATCAATCAAAAACAATGATCAGCCCAAAAACCTATGATCAATCCTTAATAGCTATTAAATAAATGTAAGTATTAATAACAATTACGAGTGTCTACAAATCAACCACCAAACCACAGTAAGAAATCAGAAAAAAAACTAAGATCTTTGAACGCCTGTCGCAAAAAAAAGGCGTTGTTCTATGTTTTATTTCTTATTTATTTATACTTTATTTCTTTCAAATTTGCCTAAGTTAACTGCTTCCTATCTATATGTATTACACTATTTCACAATAAACAAGTGAAATAAAATTACTCTGAACAACAGTAAGAAATCAGAGAAAATACTAAGATCTTTCAAACAAAACAAGCTGTCTTTGTCAAAGTCAAAATTGATACAGTATCAGTTCTGACTCTGACGAAGACAGTTTGTAACTAACAGTTGAAAGATTTTAGTATTTTTTCTGATTTCTTACTGTTGTTTAGAGTAATTTTATTTCACTTGTTTATTGTGAAATAGTATAATACATATAGATAGGAAGCAGTTAACTTAGACAGATTTGAAAGAAATAAAGTATAAATAAATAAGAAATAAAACATAGATGAACGCCTTATCTTTGAGACAGGTAAATAAAGGTCGGAGGAGACGGAGGGTGTAGAGGTAGAGGAGGAAATCATGGGACGTGGAGCATACATTAAGTTACACTCTAATTTACAATACGAAACTTAGCTTATTTATTTTAACTTTTTTAAATTTAAACTTCACTTAACGTAAAACGAAACCTAGTTTACTAAGTTTGCACAGAGAGAGATTTTTGTTTCTATTTTTAGATTTTTTTCTAATATTCACCCTTATCTTCCTTCCCTCTCACTCACTTCAGACTTTCTCTCTTTGCTTCACTTCCACTCGTTTCTTTACGATCGTAAAGAAACTTCTATCGTACTATGCAACTTCTTCATCGTACATCTCTTATCTTGAGTAAATCTTTGTATATCAAAACGTCTTTTTGTTAGAAATTTACGTCTTCTATCAAAATATTTGTATATCGGTACGTTTTTAGGTCGTTGGTAACAGTGCATTTTATAAGGGTATTCAAAACTGTTTGCAGTTCACCACGCTGACCCAGGATGAGTTTTAAAACAATACGATGGCATACTGATTATTTCGTTGTGAATACCGATACTACAAAGATATTTCAAGCTTTACAAAAGGTTATTTAACAATTGTAATCTTTTTCTGTTACTGGATACTTAATTATAATTATAATAAAACTATATACACAATTAAGTCGGATAAAATAATACAGGGATTGTGACAGTGACAACGTTATGACTAACAAACTGTTTGCAAAACATCTGCAGAAGTTTTCTACTTGAACTCAATAATATTATTCTGAGGTAAAACGAATAAACAAACAAAAGTCTCTACCCAAATGAAGTTGTATTTATTTTAACAACAACAATGCATTTCGAACACTTTGTGTTCATCATCAGGAAGACACCAACCCTTCAGCACCACATCCTTGGTGTATTCCTCATGATGAACACAAAGTGTTCGAAACACGTTGCTGTTGTTGAATAAAACTTCATTGTGTGGACACTTTTGTTTGTTTATCCATTTTACCTCAGAATAAGTAAATACCACACATTACGGATTTCACAACTAATAATTCAATAATGCGAGGTGTGATCAAAACGTAAGCCACTTTTAAATTTCGCGCGCACTGACACCGTAATTTCAAAATGTCTTGTTGTTGTGTTGGTACATTTTTTACAATTATATGAGCTGTTTTCTTAAAAAGTGGTGTAATTTCCATTTTGACAAAAAATTAGCTAACGATGAAAATTATAAAATTTACTGTGAACTTATATATAAAAACGGTTTTCTAAAAAATCGGTTAAAACTTTCATTGAATTTTGACATATTTTTTTGGAACAAGTTTATAAATTCAAAATAACTTTCAAGTTTCTAATTTTAGTAGACTAATTTTTGAAAATTTCTTAGTAAATTGTATTTATTTTTATCGTAACCTATGTTCTTGTGTAATGGACTTACACCACTTTCAAAGAAAACGGCTCATATGTTCATAGTTTTGACTACGTAGCATGTGTTGTTTTTATATGAGAGGGATAAAGGTTAGACTCGTATTTGAGTTATCGGCGTTTTTTTTCTCTTGATAAATACTTACCTGTGGTATAACTTATACCTCTTATACTAGACCAGCTATTCTCAAAGGGGTCCATGTGGACGCCCTGGGGGTCTATGGGACTTCATGGGGGGTCTGTGATCACCAAGAGGTCTATTCGGGGTCTATGGATATCTCTTTAGTAAAAAATAAATTTATAAATAAAAAATAAAAGTAATTAAATAAATAAAATGAACATAATAATATTAATAATAATAAATAAAATATTTATAAATGAATATTAAGGTATTCGTATTGTAATAAAAATAATAAGTAAATATAAACTAGATTTGGGGAGGAAGTGAGCATGAGTAATGAAAAAGTATGTTTTGATAACTTATAAAATATGTCCAATGTTTTGATATGAGAGTTTAATTCCGGAATTAAAACCCCCCACCATGCCACCTACTAGAGTTGGGAATTAGTCGATTGAAATTACGGTAATATTATTTGTTTTATTTATCATTTTTATGGTTTCCATGGACTTTAAAATATAGATATAATTATTGATATTTCAGTTTCTCTCTTCTTTACAATTTCCCCTCATTTTCCTATTACTATGTGTTTTAAAATGAGTCGTCTGTGATAGCCATTGCACACACACACACACAACACACACACACACACACACACACACAATTAGATGTGTATATTTATATATTCCTTAGCTAGGGGGTCTATGAAAAGAATAAAAATCCTACAAGGGGTCTATGGAAGAAAAAGTTCGAGAACCCCTGTACTAGACATTTATGTACCAAGGCATAATGATGTTTCTTATTTCCCGAGTGCTTTAGTTGATTACTGTGGCACACCTCAAACAATTAATAATAAATCTTATTAATCCAAAATAATTGTTTAATAAGAAAGGTTAATAAAAGTATGTGAACAAAGCAAAGTAGGATAATTAGTAATACAGGTGGGATTTACAAGTCTGGCTTGCCACACTAACGCTTCCCGATCTCATTTCCCTTCATACCTAAAAAACAAATCAACAAGACAATAAGGTTGGATAACTTGAATTATATTCCTTTTTTTTTTTCATTATTTCCCTGTTTTAATTATTGCCCCGGTTTTCAAGAAGGGGGATTAAATGTCTTACATTATAACTTAAAAACTATTCGTAAAAAGTTACTTTTCGCCCCTATTGGAGATCATTTTTTTTTTGTCAAGTACTCCAGGACAGCAGTAAAGAGTGCGAACATATTATTGTGACTAGTGTACCAACACACAAAAAAAATGTTTGTAAATACAGCGTACAAAGCGCGGGAAAGTCCAAAGTTACCTTACTTTTTTATCACACCTCGTATATATATATATTCCACAACATATATCGACCTCTAGCATAATAATTTATTATTATTATTATTATTATTATTATTGGAAAACTATTAATTTTTGTAAATTCTACTGAAACATTTTACTGACTATTACAAACTTGTAATAAATGTTATCTTTGTTTTAAGAAAAATTTTGAATTTGAATTCAGTAGTTTTACATCTTAAAGAATAGTCTATAATTTGTAACAGGAGGTTTTGTTTCTCACGTTACGTTATCACATTACGTTAGAACTTACAATGGTTAGGGTATCTCTTCTGAAAACATTATAGCAGTATTTTCAGTTGTTATCAAAATCCAAAGAACATAACATTTGTAATACGATAACATCTAGATTTACTGTTTGTCATAGGATTCTGGATAGCTGTGGAGAACTGACACAGTAGATGAGAAAGAGATCTGGGTCACAGAAAAGACCGTCTTTACTGGTTGGCAGTGAGCCAAGCAATGTAGATGCCAAGAGTCGGTATCACTTGGTAAGTGTGATGTTTGTTCTGTACGCATGTTTTCAAATTAGTGCGCATTCCAGATTTATATTTACACTGGTAGTAAATGGTATTTGCTTTAATTATACGCCATCTTATTAGACTCCGTCAACAGCTTTCTAGAATTGTACGCCATCTTATTTGACTCCATCAACAGCTTTCTAGAATTGTACACCATCTTATTAGATTCTGTCAACAACTTTCTAGAATTGTATGACATCTTATTACACTCCGTCAACAGCTTTTTAGAATTGTACGCCATCTTATTAGACTCCGTCAACAGCTTTCTAGAATTGTACGCCATCTTATTTGACTCCATCAACAGCTTTTTAGAATTGTACACCATCTTATTAGATTCTGTCAACAGCTTTCTAGAATTGTACGCCATCTTATTTGACTCCATCAACAGCTTTTTAGAATTGTACACCATCTTATTAGATTCTGTCAACAGCTTTCTAGAATTGTATGACATCTTATTACACTCCGTCAACAGCTTTTTAGAATTGTACGCCATCTTATTAGACTCCGTCTACAGCTTTTTAGAATTATACGTCATCTTATTAGACTCCGTCAACAGCTTTTTAGAATTGTACGCCATCTTATTAGACTCCGTCTACAGCTTTTTAGAATTATACGTCATCTTATTAGACTCCGTCAACAGCTTTCTAGAATTGTACGCCATCTTATTTGACTCCATCAACAGCTTTCTAGAATTGTACACCATCTTATTAGATTCTGTCAACAGCTTTCTAGAATTGTATGACATCTTATTACACTCCGTCAACAGCTTTTTAGAATTGTACGCCATCTTATTAGACTCCGACAACAGCTTTCTAGCACACCAATATAAAATACGATCAGGTGAACCTCTGCTGCTGACCAGAGCAGGGCACTTCTTAAAGTGCTTTCTGTCCATATCCTCACAGGATATGGCAGTAAGTTTCTGCCACTAATCCTATACGGTATAGGTACTTCTGTAATAATCAGAACTCTACCTCTGCGTACTGTCTATGTAAGCCTTCTGTAGGCCTCTTTTTCTTCTCCACTAGTTTTTCCCACAATTCGCCATCATTGTCGGCCCTAAGGACTGCTACACACTTGGCTAGAAAGGTTCTTTGGTACGGCTCTTACAGTCACTTAGTGTCCTTGCCATGTCCTGCTGAAACACACTAGCTCCTCCACTGGTGAGTATATCCGCTTCTTCATTGACGTGGACATCAGCATGGTCAGGATTCCACTGCAAGACAGTAGTAGAGCCAGCGATAATAAGGTTGCTTATGACTTTCCTGCTTTTCTCAACTTTCCCTATCCCCGACAGGCTCAGAGCTAGTAATCGACATTGCAGACTGAGAATCCACAAAAATGTCCACTTTGCATTTCTATTATTTCGTCAGAGCCATTAGTTTGGCATGCACTTCACCCTTAAAGTTCTTAGCCATCTTTCGTACAGACACTGCTGCTAGGGCGAAATGACCAGATATACCATGACCTCAAATGGTTAAATTACTAAAGCTCTCCTGAGAAGCCAGGGTAGCACTCATGGACTCATGGAACCGGGGTTCAATACCCATTCTCACAGACTCAATCTCTAATGAAGGATGAAGAGCTACAACTTTCACATAATACAATTTCACTACCACACAAAGGATTGAAAATGCCTCTGAACATGAATAGTTTACAGAAAGAAACAGATTGGGGCTTACTGAAAACAGAAGTGACGAAAAAAAAGTATGATTAAGAACTCTTCAATAATATTGCTATGTACACTCTCTATTTTGATGGTACGATACGTTGTACCGTTTTCATTCAGCAAAAACCTTTAAATTTTTATTTATTTTGAATTCTGAAATTATAGTTCTTACGATTCAAAATCTACGACTACCTCAACTTTACACATTCAACTTTTATATTCTTTGAGACACACTAATCACAAATAATAATCATATTGCACTAAGCAACCTGGACATTTTTAGGGTCATCCAGTAGAAAAAACTCAACTTTATAGTCTAACGTTTGGAAAATGTATATTGTCATTTTCAAGACCTTCACTGAGTTTGGCGGTTAAACCGGCAAGTTCTAACTCAAAACATTGGAATACAGAGTTGAGCTTTTTGACCAAATGACCCTTAAAAACTACAGCAACATTGATTGCTTAGTGTATTAAACTTTTACAGGTCCAAAATAGCAGAATAATCTATTAATATTTCGTAATTGTTTTTTTTTCTAAATTGTTACCCGACATCTTCTGTGTTAAATACGACAGCCACATATATATATATATATATATATATATATATATATATATATATATATATAATACAAATTCAATAATGTATTAACCGTTGGATAGAATAGGACTGCGACAAGCGTTATTACGGAGAAACAAGTCGTTTTTTAAAAGAAAGACTTTATCAACATTCTTATTCAATAAGAACTAATAAAAGTAACGCCACTGCTTTAGCATTCCATGCCTTAAACGAAGGTCACATGTTCGATTTTGAAGAAGCAATTATAGTAGATAAAGAACAAGATGAGCAAAGAAGAAAGACCCTCGAAATGCTATATATTAAAAAAGATCTAAGTTCAGTTAATCATAGAAGTGACATTACCAATTTGAACACTATTTATTCAGGAGTGTTAAGTTGATTTTAGTGAAATTTAATTTCCTTAGTTCCTTTTTGTGTTCTTTGAGTGAACAGTGTTTCGGTTTACATGTAATTGTAATCAGTTAGTCTGGTCCAAGTTTTTGACCAGTTAAGATGTTAGTTCACTAACTATCTATTGTTACTTCATTTTATATAATGTAAATTTCATCATTTTTCTAATTCAAAAATTCTGACTTCTGTAAGTTCATAAAAATGTTTATTGCTTTTCTATTACTTCTACTTGTATATATATTTTTGTTTTTTCACAACTGTAATATTCCATTTTGATGTTAGTTATATGTTGATGTTTATATATGATTTCTTGTCATCCTTTGTTTGTAGGCCTATGAAAAAGGTTTTAAATAAAACCGAAACGTCGGCATTGAGAGTTTGATTTTGATCCTGGAAAATTGACCGAATCCCGATTACATTATACACCTATATTATATATATATATATATATATATATATATATATATATATATATATATATTACTTGTCGCAGAATCTGTAACCTGTAGCACTCAATAAAGGGTAGACCGTGGCTATTGGCATGCATGACATTTAGAATTCATTAGTAAAATTATGCGTGAATACGATAGAATAGAGAAAGGTAAGAGAATGTTTAAAGAAAACAATGGAGAACTGACTTACTTGAATGGAAACATCATTAAGTGGCCGATGAGGCTCCCTGCCTCTGCTTTCTCCTGAAAAAGAAAGAATCATCAAAAAACCGTTCTTATTCAGATAATATCTTTTGAGACATATGAAAAAGTATAAAATATATAATAGTATAAAAAATTATTTGAAAATGTGTGTAGGATCTGTTGCGTTTTAATTTTATTGACAACTTAGCGTTGTTGTGAAAACTCAGTGATTCTGTTACGAAAGATATGTTTATGGATGTTCTTGTTTCCCATACTCTGTTCTAAAGTGAGTTCTTGAGCTTTAAATAACAATAAGTTCTTAAGAAAGTAATAAGAAGTTCTAAAGTGAGGTCTAAATAAGAAAAGTTCTTAAATGAGTAAAAATATGTTGTAAAGTGAGTTCTAAATTTAGATTCACTCGTGTTTCATAGCGTAGGGTTTTTGAAAGTAGTTCCTGATATGGTACAGACTCAGACGTGATATAGCGGCATGACCGCTGGGAGATTAGATAGAAGGAAATTCATAAAGGCTTCAAACCGACTGGTTTACGTCCTCTTCTAGAGGACAGTGTGTGCTAAATTTGCCATTAACCTAATAAAAAATGTTTTTCCATCATAGGGATTCAAAGCCTCCAGTCTTTAGCACTGTCTTCAACCGTTAATAAGAATGAAATAAAATACATTTGGTTATATACTTTTAAATAAAATATAAACAGTTATGTGATTTAATTATACAGGGCTGGCGAGTCATCCTATAGCAGGTGTTTTCTCAGCCTTGCTTGGTCCATGCACTCCACAGTTTGTCACAATGTCCTCTCCCCCCCCCCCCCCGCGCAACTTTTCTTTCCACCATAGCCTTTGTCCAAAAGTGCATTCTACATAGCATGCAAATATTGCTAAATATCCTACTCTTTTTAAATGGTCTATGTTTACAATAGAACTCTGCAAATAAAATGTTAATTAAGAATACCGATAGATATATAAAATAAAAATTCAATCAAAATGGTACTTCTTTAATTTTTAATTAAGAGGTCAAAACTAATTGATGTTGTCTTAATTTTTTAGTGAAGAGAGTAGAATAGCTTTACAAACTCTGTAAACATACTAGGCCATAATTAACACCCTGAAAACCCCAAATTCATCCCTGAGGGTGAATTTCACCCCAATTGAGAACCCCTGTCCTACAGTGAATCAAAACTCTTAACAACTGATTGAATCTACTAAAATATGTATGTATAAAATATCTTTAAAGTTTTTCACACTGACAATCCTTTTTACTTATTTAACTATGGAAAATTCTTTAAATTTGTTCAAACTTATGTCCTTCTTGAGCGACAAATTTTTCGAATCGAGTTAATATAGAGTTACAGATTTTACAGTTCAGTACCTTAGTAGCATTAAAGCTGTTCAAGCTCAGGTGTTAGGGAAGCTTGCAGCTGAGCCAAAGTCCTTAGTTTTAGTCTAAAAACTTTTATATTTCATCATTCCCCCTCTAACCACCTTCAGCACACATTATTCAATCAATAAATATTGATATTCGGAATTAATAAAAAGAACTAGATTTTTAATGTTGAAGGAAGTTTTGTCTTAGTGTCGGGTAACTTTTGGCTAACTCTATATTGCAAGTTGGCTGGTGTAGACGGTCGGTTAAGTTTCTGTGGTTCTTTGTTGCTGTCCTTCATATATGTGATTGTTTACACTGGATTCACAGTAAATATTCAGATTGTACCTGAATCCGGTCAAAAGTTTATAGGTCCAATAGTTGAGTTAGAGTCGGTTTATGGCGGGTGGGTTTATAGTGCTGTCACTCAACCCCAAGGATCTTGACCTCGTGCCTGCTCTGCTACCTGCTGTAAGGCCTGATAACCATATACTTTTGCCTTCTGACCCATCAACTCATCGAACTAGACTGGTTGAAATTTAACTTAATAGAACTTACCCGATGATTGTTATTTCTACCTAGTGATTCTCAGCCTAACCGAGAGCTCCCAATTCTCTCTATCGTCCTCCAGTAACCCTCTGCCTATCAAACCCATGGTAGAATACATGGTCAAGTATTTACCGGTTGATACAGAGAGATCAGATATTGAAAGTGACCTTCTTTTCAAGGGCATTAGAGCGAAAGCAAGACAACTCGTGTCTACGCGGTCCCGCTTCCCAGGAGACATTGTTCCCCGTCCCCTGTCACTATTTGAAATTACGGTAGAGCCTGACAAAAACCTTAAAGAAATATTATTCTTGTCAAACATCTTGGGAATGAGAGTAACAATTGAGGAGGCTCATAGGAGACCTGGTCCCACCCAGTGTTTCAGTGCCAGTGTCAGGGGCACACCAAGACCTGGTGTAGGGAGACCCCTTGCAGTGCCCGGGAGCTTAGCTTATCATTATTCTTCTTGCCCTAATCCAAAGGGAACGCAGCCTTCCTTGTAAACTGCCCTGGACTTAATCCCGCCAACTACAGGGTCTGTCTGGCCTTCTCTACAACTCCCGCCCCTTCTATCAAGCCGCCCCCTCCTCCTCCACAATCCTTATCATACAGTGAGGCAGTTAATAAACCGAGAAATTCTAAATTTTCTTTAAAGGAACTAGTTATACAAGGTCACCATTAAGTGGGTATCCTAAATACAATGAGACGGTCATTCAACAAGTCCACTTTGTGCCCCTCTGAGGCTTTTAAATTGATAGTCTCTCTCCTGCGATCTGAAAATTACTCTGACTTGACCAATGGCAGCACAACAAATTAAAACAGATCCTGACTCCTTGACAAACCTCGTCTTTAACCCAGGTGGAATTAGACGAGGAAAAACAGAACTGGAAAACTTGTTACAAAAAGTGAAATATGATCTAGTTTTATACGCTGAAAATTTACTAAAGTCTAACATGCGCTTCTCTATGCATGACTACAAGGTTGAAAGAACTGAACGCTTCACACCAGGTGGTGGTGCGGCCATCCTTGTACGTAACGGCATCTCTTATGCCAGAGTATAAGACCCGCCTGCTCTCCTAAAACGCACTAAAATACAAATCTTGTTCCCAAACTTACCCCTCTTCATTTCAGCCGTTTACAAACTATCTCAAGTAACCCTTAAAATCACCTTCAGCAGCTGCTCCACTCAGGTAGACCTTCCTTAATAGGAGGCGACCTTAATGCAAAAAGGACTGCTTGGGGTCGTAACAGTGATAGTAGGTCAGGACAAATCCTACTAAAGCATAAAACAACGGAAAACACATAGGCCGAACATTGGTCCTTTGTGATACCATACAATGAGGATTGACTTACATTGGGAGTGAGTTCTAAATCTTGCCTAACTCAGCTATATTTAGAGCAGAGATCTTTAACGAATACCTGACATCGTACAGGCTCGGTACCAACGGCTTAACGTCCTCTCCGAGGGACGACGACTCTCAGATTTATTCTCCTCTCATGTGAATAAATCGAGGACCAAGTGGGTATTGAACCCCGGACCTACCAGTTCAGAGGCGAGTACGTTAACTACTGAGCTAACTTGACCCCCTAAAATATTCATGTATGGACATATTTTGATCTCTTTAAAAGAATGACTGTGGGTACTCATAGAATAAATACATCTATAATTTGTTGCTTATTGCTGAATTCAATTTTGTTCACCTCGTTATCTGATTCTATTTTAACAGGCAGATGTAAATATTTCTCTTAAAATCAGAGGTTTTTTTTTTAATAAGATTTTAATATACAGTTCAAAGTTTACATTACAAGGCATTTTTTTTGGTCTCTTGAAATGTTTAAGAAGCTCTGGAGGAATACGAAAGCAGTTGATCCGGAAAGGGAGACTTGGTAATCCAGATTTGGGGAGAACAATTGAATCCATCAAGACAGCATCGACAATACCGTCGCCTCCAAGCTGACGTGAACGGCTTTTAAATGAAATAGAAGTCCACCGACCCAGTGTTGCCAACCTCTCAATCACCCTTGATTCAACTCGCACCTTTGAACATCATCCAAAACTAGACTAATTTTTTTCGATTTATTCACGTAATTAACTAAGATAAATTATGACTTTATTTCACAAGCGAAATAAAAAGTTAATTTTCAAATTCTACAACGGAAAACCAGAAAAAAATTATTCACTTTCAATACTACTATACTTCTTTTATATTGCTATGGTAGTGGTTTCTTGCAAAGCCATGGCTTATGAGTAGAGAATAATGTTAGGATTCATACTACACATAACATTAATAATGACTGGAAAGGAAACAGTTATGCACATTTGGTGCACTTTGTAGGTTAATTTAGTTTTGTTGCCAGGGCAGTCCCACAAGAAAACACACATAAGCCGAAAATTGGCCCTTTGTAATACCATAAAATGAAGATTGATTCTATATTGGCAGTCTTAAAATTTGCAATCTCAGTTATATTTAAAGAAAGAATTTTTAACGAGTAACTGATATTGTGCAGACTCGAGGCCGAAAGCTTAACGTACGCAGATTTATTCACCTCCCGTGTGAGCGAATCGACGGCTATAGCGAGTATTGAACCTCGATTGCCACCGGGCTAACCCCCTTCTAACCTTCTAACATAAAAACTATATTATAAACAATTGGCATAAAAGTTGCTCAAAGGAGATCCTGTATAATGATAAATAACTTTAAATGTACATGAAGAGTGAATAAATAGAATATAAATAGATACGAGTATAACACGTACATAATGTTAAAATAGATGTGTTACGCATGTATTACAGAAAGTAAAAGATTATTTATCATCAATATGTATAGCAAGAACATTATTTGAGCATAAAACATTATTAAGTCAAAATAGATATAAGATAGATAAAACAGTAAATTCGGATTATAAGCAACTAAAGGAATAAATGGTAAATTTGTGTGCACAAATGAGATGCAACATTAAGATAGATATGTAAGCAAACACAAAATTTATAGATGAAATTTAAATACATAAAGGGGAGGCAGAGTAGCTTAGAGGCAACGTCCTCGCCTCTGGACTTATAGATCCAGGGTTCAATACCCATTCTGGTCCTCGATTTATTAACTTGGGGGGTTGAATAAATCTGAATACATGTTCTTCTGAGAGGACGTTAAGACGTCGGTTCCGAGCTTGTACGATGTCAGGTACTTGTAAAAGCTCGCTACTCTAAATACACTTGACTTAAACAAAATTTATGACTCCTAATGGAGTAGTATTCATTGTGTGGCATCAAAGTGGACCAATTTTTTCTATGCATGTTCTCTTTTGGGACTGCTACTGCAAACTAACCTAAATATATAAAGTTAGAAAAAAAAATTATAAAGAGTAAATGTTACCAGAGGGCAAGATAACTAATGATGACAGAGTGCAATAGTGAAGAAAAAAGAAGAATAATTATATAAGTAAGTAAAATATAAAAGGATTAAGGTAGGCAAGATTTTAGGATGTAAAATCATGGCGTGGATTATTGGAGAGGCTCTCCACTCCATAAGCTAAATCGGGATAACGACATATGTACTTACAAAATGCTCCTCAGGAGGCGGTAAGTCATGTCCTTGAGGTTTACCCTGGGTACCAACACGCTAGATTTACCCTTGAAACGAAGTAGGTAGATTTACGGCAACCATATATGACAAAGCCTTTAGTCCAAGGTATAAAAGTTAGTTTTTGAAATTTGTATACAATGTTGCAAAAGTTAAAGGAGTTTGGGGATTGCAAAATTGAATAATAATACCAATCCATAGACCTAAGCATGTTTTTTCCAGGGAGAATATTCAGTGCATTGTGGTATTTGTGAGTGATGTCTGTGGTGGATGCCCGCCTCCGCGAGGTCCACCTTGGGCATGCTGTGGACTGCCAGCAGTACCTTGCGAGGTCTACTGGGATTCCACAGTATGGCTAAAGGGCACCACGTAAAAAAACATCGACCTGTTCTGTTTTATTCCATGGTTTGGCCAAAAGGCAAAGATACACGGCAATTGATCAAAACAGGTAAGATTTTAGGTAACAGCAAATTAAAATTGTAAAACAGACAAAGAGATATAAGTTATCTCAGTGAATAGAAATAGGAAAGAATAAGGAAAAACATAGGAAGAAATAATAAATGAACATGTTATATAAATTCATCACAAGAAGCAATCCGTTATAGTGTGGTACTTACTAATATTCAAGAATTACGTTTCCACACAAAAAGTTTTTAATATGAAAGTAGCAACGAGTATCGAACACTTAGTCTTCTTCTTCTTCAGGTTACATCTAAAAAATGTACATATCATTGAGTTTTAAGAACAATAAGTTAGGTTTCAATTTCAAATAATTCATTCTGATGTTTTTAAAATTCACAGTTTTCTATATTTTTTAGTTGTAAACCTGAAGAAGAACACTAAGTGTTCTAAACGCGTTTTCAGTTTCATATTAAACTTTTTTTTGGTGGGGAGACGTAATTCTTGAAATCCCCTAATATGGCATATAATTGGAGAAAAAATGAAGTTAGATTAAATTAAATTAAAAAAAAAAAATTAAATTAAAATAAAATTTAAATTAAATCATTACAGAGATGGAGGGCAAAAGTTATCAGATTGCAAATTTTCAAACCTGTTGGTCGTCAACAGGCGATATTTCGTCAATATTTTTAGACATCTTCAGCGCTTGGTATAAAAATAGGCTGATTTGAATACAAAGCTATGTAGTTTTTTCTATGCAATAGGAAATGACCAATCCCTGAAGATGTCTACAAATATAGACGAAATGTTGGATTAGAGCAGGAGTGTCAAAGTCAAAATGGACGGAGGGCCACATAAAAAATGTAGCAGCAAGCCGAGGGTCGGACTGATCAAATGTTTGTTTATTGAATTTTTTTAAAATGACCACATATAGTTTAGTGAACGAAATTGAACCTACTGAAAACCTAACAAATATATTACAATATGATCGGATAAATGAAGCAATATTTTCTTATGGCTTTATCAGTCATTTTTATATTTCAACAACATAAAAGACAAATTTCCTTTATATATAAATCCCCATAACATGAAAATTCAATCTTTGAAGCGGTATTATTCAAGGTAGCATCAGTATATTTTCTCATTTAGACATACAGGTTTTCCAGCTAGCTCCGTGAACATGCACTTCGACTCCCACCTTGTTTGAAACCACCGGTTCTCAGTGCCCGCCTTTCGTTTTGCCAGTTTTGAAGGGTATCTGAAAGTGAACTTTTCCTATTATGCTAATGACTGCTGATAAATTATGAGATGAAGCCACGTTCGCTGCATCGCCTTTGCATTGTGGGAAATGTAGTATTGGTGCGTGTAAAACTTCTGCAGCCTGCGGGTCGGTTTTAATAATAAACTAATATCATCCAGCGGGCCATAGAAAACCTTCTCGCGGGCCTTGACTCTGACATATGGGGATCAGAGGTTCTGTATTTGTTTAAAACTAAAAAAAAAAGTAACCTCAATAAAAAAGGAAAAATTTGTATTTTTTTTGTAAATTATTCCATATTTTAATGAATATCTTTGCGAAGATGCGATAAAATTCTGGTTTTAGATATTAAGGCGCCCTCGGGGTTGCTCTTTCAGCAGGTATTCTTAAGGTGAAGCCAGCAAGGAGAGCCTTAACAAGCAACAAACTCCTTCAATCTAAATTAGCGTCTAATTTACTCATCCTGCTTCCCTCTGAGCCAGAACTGTTTAATATTCCCTTCTAATTTATTACGGTTTATTTTTTCAAGCCTATCAGTTATAATATTATTTTTTTTTTAACTTATTGAAGCGAATGTACATAAATCAACAACAGAATGAAATAAAATTGTAAAAACTTCTAACCTTTTTTAAATCTGTAGCCATCTTAAAATAAAATATGCTATTCACTAAATAAAAATGTAATATATTAATTTATTTTTAATTTTACTAGCAAATAAATGGTAAATATATAACCTTATTCAGCTTATAAATAAAAGAGTTATAAAATTAATATTTTAGTTTAAATCAAGCAAGCATAAATAGTAAAAAAATATCATAAATACAACCCTGTTTATCCCCCCAATGTGACAATTCTTTCATTTCGAATATATATTTCATTGTGCATTGCTTTAAATAAATATTTTAAACAGACATTTATTTAGTAATTATGCAACCTTATGTCAACCTATTTTAAAAATTGTATGAAATATTTTTATTTTTGACAAGGATGTAAAAAATCTTTTAAAAATTCAATGATAGTTGATAAGTGTCTTAATTAGTTGCAGAGTTACCAACAATGGAAAGGTAAGTTCTGTGTTTTACAATGATAAATGTCTCGTTTGTTTGATACAGCTAGTAAATTTGTTTTGATTTAACCAAAATAAGGCTTGATAAATAAATGATTCCATCAACTACTTGATATAGCCCAAAAAATATAGGTCAATTCAAAATACAACTATTTCTTTATTTATTTTTTAAAAAAAAATAGTGTTACCACACTAGTTCTTATTAAATTACTCAGTCACGGGAAAATATAAAAACAATATCAAGTGTAATTAGTTTTTGAGCATTACATATTCTGTATATGCAATAATTTGTAGATGATTTTCTCAAATTGACTGTTGAGCATTTTTTATACATCGTTAAATTTTGATTTTTATCAAAGTACTGATTGAAAACAGCCGATGAAAACAATTAACTAGATTATTTATTTATTAATTATTTATTCACTAAACTATTATATCTAATATTAATCAAATACGTTCTTTCTAAGATTTAACAACAGTAATAGCTTTAACCTGTTTTGTTCTATAACACAATATCGAAACAGATTGTTTCACTTGAACATAAAACATATATACTTTGAAAACATTGAGAAACACGAATGAAAAACGGAAACTAGAACCCACATACAATATTTCTACCCTTTTAACAGTCGTCCTCAGGAAAGGAAGTAGAGTGGCGAGAAGAGAAAAGCCAACTGGACAGCTTCACAGAATATGTACACGTTGGCCACAACGAAAACGAAAAAAAGTAGTAGGAATGCTGAAGAAGAATAGCAACGAGGAAAAATATAATAATAAAAAAAATATATAATAAAAAGGAATCTTCATAACTATAAAATTCAAAAGAACAGATAATTAAGAATTAATAAAATAAATAATAATAATAAAAAATGCAAATTAAAAAACAGACACAATTATATATATAAAAAGATTTCACATAAACACGTGAAATAACAATCAATGATTAAACCACAATATGAAAAGGGAAAACAAGACAAAGATCTTTCAACCGTAACAAGCGGTCTTCGTCAGAGTGAAAAACCCAACTGAAACACTAGATGCAGAAAAATTTGGTGAGGGGTTGTGAAGAGTGGAAGGAAAGAGTGGTATTTTCAAAGGGTGAAAGAGCAGAAAAGGACTGATGTCCAGAAATGGATGTTTGGGGAAACAAAGGAGTACAGTAAGAAAGAGTAAAAAACTATCCGCTAGCTGTCAACCCTCTTTGAAGAGGCTATTTCCCTCGTAACGAAAGTATCAAGTTTGAAATGACCGTTACTAATGTTTATAATATTTCATCTCGATAGATCACTAGTAAGAGGCAAGTGTCCTGAAGAGAGATTGCTTTAGAATTTTAGTTTGT